>JAJPUD010005372.1:95733-136654 GCA_023553655.1 Myrmecobius fasciatus
GATAGATAGATAGATAGATAGATAGATAGATAGATAGATAGATAGATAGATAGATAGATATGTAAATGTAGACAGATAGAGGTAGAAGGGGCAGGTAGATGGCACAGAGGATGGAGTATCAGGCTTAGAATCTGGATGACTGATCTTCCTGAGTTCAAGTCTGGCTTTAGTTAACCATTTCCTTCTCCAGCTTGTTTTGCAGTTGAAGAAACTGAGACAAACTGCTTAAATCACTACTTAGGAAGATGTCTTCCTGACTAGAGGCCCCCAAACTTGTGCCATTCAGCTTTTGTCTTTTGTAGTGATATCCAATTTTTAAGGAACTGGATCAGGATGGAGGTACTTTTCAGGAGAATCCAAAATAGGAACATATGCATCCTTTACCATATATTAGCATTAAATTTCTGTGTATATGTGTGACAAACAAAAGTTTTTTTTTTTTAATGAAGAATTCCACTTATCACCTAGATTTTCATTTCTCTTAAGAAATGCAGTATGTCATAGTGGAAATAGTGTTAGATCTGAATCACTGGATTCTGATCACACCTTTTTTCCCTTAACCTAATTGGTCCTTAGTTTCCTTTTCTGTAAAATCAGTTTAGACGACCTCTAGGTTTACATCATCCCCTAATATTCTATGGTTCTAGTAATTGTCATGTCATTTTGGCTATAAGCAGTATGACTGAACAGCTAAAACTTTTCATGTAAATGAAGGTCACTCAATCAATCAACAATAATTTATTCAGCATGTGTGTTGGGCATGCTCAAGGCACTGTGACTTTTGGGAAATTGCTTCACCTCTTTTCCCAGCCACAAAATGGGTTTATTAATACTTGCATAAGTCACAAGAGGGTTAGTGAGATTAACTAATCAATGAAGTAGTGATTGTAAAAGGATGGGATCATAACCTAAGTTCTGAACATTCTCATTTAGGTGCTGAAAAGACTGAGACCCCAGGTTTAAAACTCTTATAAAAAACCAAATAAACAAACAAATAGCAACATATTGGTCAGTGGAAATAAAAAAAAAATCTGGGTTCATTGCAGTTCCAGTTTCTCTTTCATTCTGTGTCACAGATAGCCACATACCACTCACTGGAAAATAGAAAAAAAAACAAGAAAAAAACCCAAAATATACAATGGATGCATTGAAATTATATGTAATTGTATAAATGGTGCACTAATAATAAAGTTAAGTAATTAAAAAAAGAAAAAACAGTAACAGTGAGTGGGAAAATGAGAGTGATGATTATTATGAAGTCAGAGTCTTAAAAAAAATACAATACTTGTCTACCCAGCCTCTGAGGCAGGGAATAAAAAGCAAATTGTTCTCCAGCAGAACAAGTATAGTGATAGGAGCTACAAAAATGTGTGAACTTGGCATGTTTAATTTTTTTGTATGTGGTTTAATTAGTCTCATCTCAAAACCTGATAAGAAAAAGATGCTACTCTTTTCAAAGTGCAAAAAGGAGAATTCCATTTTTGTCAGGCTCAAATAGGAGTCTTCACCAGGAAGAAGATAGAAAATCTGGGTAGTTTATGGAAGGCAATCTGGGGAGATCCCTTTTCCTTCATATTTTCACTTGAGTCTTCAGAGAAAGTTTACTTTTTAGGCACAAAAAAAGCCTGCCTCTACTTTCAGCCTAAAGGTGAATATGTTGTTCTTTTCTTTTCAGAAAACAAAGGCAGCATGTTATAGTGAGAAGAAAAAACAAAAACAAAATAAAAATCAAAACCACTAAGCTCTGAGTAAACATGTTTTTTTATTTTTCTTTCTGGTTCTATAACATTGAGATAATGACTTTCCTTCTCTGGCCTTTAACTTCTTCTGCAGCTTCTTCAGACCTAAAGTAATGAGGCTGATCTCTGGCTCCAAAATTCTTTATTGTAAGGACATTGTAAATTTGTTTAGAATTACAGTTCATATTAATTCGGAATTCATAACAATTTTCCAGAATTTTAGAGTTGTAAGGAACTTCAGTGATCTTCTAGCCCAATCTAGTCCCCACAAATAACCTACTATATTTCCTAATAGACATTCATTCAGTCTGTTTGAAAACCTTCAGTGAAAGTGAATTCATTTCCTTTCCCAAGTTATTGGGAATATATTTCCCAAGTTATTGGGAATATATATTGGTTCAATAACCATTGTACTGAAATTTCTTTGATTTCTGTCTCTTCATCCATCCATTTATCTATCCATCCGTCCCTCCAATACTCTCTTCTTCCCTCTATTCATCCATCCATCCCTTTCTCTCTCTCTGTCACTGTCCACCTATCTATCCATCCATCAATCTACACATACATACAACACATATACACACACATGTATACAAACATACATGCAATGCACACAGTATATACACACAATATGTATAAACATATATGTATATGCATACATATGTACACTCATGTACACACATATAGGTATATATACATCAGTATACAGATTGGGGGTCTGAAGTCATTTCTCTTTTATCTTCTCATTTATCTTCCTGAGTTCAAATCTGAGTCTCAAACACTTATTAGTTACATGGTCCTGGGCAAGCCATTCAACTCTGTTTGCCTCAGTTTCCTCATCTGTAAAATGAACTGGAAGAGAAAATGGCAAACCATTCCAGCATCTTTGCCAAGAAAACCCCAAATGGGGACAGGAAGAGTCAGATCCAATTGAAATGATCAAACATCAGTAACTATACACTTATATATGTGTATGTATATATGTATATGTATATATATGTGTTTATAATATATAATATAAGGAAGCAGTTTCTTTATAGTATATATACACAGATAAATATATAACATAAAGAAATTTCATATACAAGTATATATGTAATATAAAACCATATGTATGTTATACATATGTGAGGAAGGACACAATTAATTGAGAACCTTATCCACCATGTTTCAGTTTTCTCATTTCAAACGACCAATGTGTTCATTAGCTGGTGATTCTTATCTTGTCATTAAGACATTTTAAAGGATCTCTACAAGGCATGTATCCTTCCCTAGAGTCTCCTTAAGCAGAGGCTTCTTTTTAATCCTGTAAAGTAGTAAAACTCTGTTTCATTTAACCTTTAACATAGACCTTTCACCATCTCATCTGGGTCCCTGTGAGTAGCCACAGTTGCCCTATATTAGAAATAGAGTAATTGGGATCATAGGCATGAAAAGGTTCTTTGCTTTAAAAAATTTATATTTTCCCCTGTGGGGCATAAATACAGGAAGTAAATCTGTACCAAGACACTCAAGAGGCTGATGGAGTCCTAAGTGATTTCAAAGAAAGATGGTTAATATTTCAGGTCAAAAAGAAAAATGTTTACTGGAGGCTACCTTAACAGAAAAAAAATCTGTTTTTTTTTTTTTTTTTTACCACTGGTGTAAAGTCAGAACTGGCCCAAGTAGTTGGAGAAGGCTCCCATTGTCCCCTTGCTGTTCAAATAGGCTTTCTATTTATTAGTGAATCACATGGCATTATGCAATTGCATTTTTTCTTTTAGATGGTAAGCTCCCTGAATGGGAAGAAGCCTGGAAGGAACAGGGGGCAAGAGTACATAAGTGACTTCCTTATCTTACTTTTTTCCTTTTGCCTCTATTCTTATGGCCTTCTGTCCCAATTGTTTTTCCCTTTGAAAATTAGGAAAAAGTGTATTGATTGTGCCATTAAATTATATCAAAGGTGAGTCCAGGAGAAATCTGGTCAAGGTTTGTTAACAAAGTTAACCTTTATTCTGGCATCAAATGTATTTTCTTTCCTAAGGCTAAACATTCCCTTAATGCCACATTGGAGATTTTATTCTAGCAATGGTGAGACCTCTTTGATAAGTGTCATCAAAGAGTATTATTAAATATAAAGAAAACATTAAAATTCTACTATGTTCCAATCACTGAACAAAGTGCTGGTGACACAAAGAAAAGCAAAAAAAAAAAACAAAAAACAAAAAACAAAAAACAAAAAACAAAACCAAAACCAAAAACAAACAAACAAAAAAACCCAGACCAAAGACAATTCAGTCTCAGCTTTCAAGGAAGTCAGTCTAATGGGGGAGATAACATGCAAACAACTGTGTACAAATTACAAGATCAATTAGAGATCATCTAAGAAGGAAGGCACTAAGTTAAAGAAGAATTGATAAACTTCTAAAAAAAAAAAAAAAAAAGAAGGAATTTTACCTGAGACTTGAAGACTTTTCAGTAAGCAGAAATGAAAAAAGTATGGGGTTCCAGGTGTGGCGAACAGCTAATGAAAATATCCACAGTGGGGAGATGGAGTGTTTTGTTTGAGAAATAACAAGGAGGCCAGAGACACTGGGGATTTCTAGAGGAAGTGATTGAGAATAAGGTGTAAGGACAACATAACATTTTCATGCTCTCTATTGATGTTTGCTTGCATTGTCATTTCCTTTCTCAGATTTTTTTTTCTTGTAGATACAATTTTTCTTGCACAAGAAGATAAGTATGGAAATATGTATACACATATTCAATTTGTTAAGTATTTTAACATAATTACCATGTAGTGGATTTCCTGCCATCTAGGGGAGGGGTGGGGACTAAGGGGGAAAAATTTGTAACAGAAAGCTTTGTAAGGGTTAATGTTGAAGAATTACCCATACATATGTTTTGCAAATAAAAAGCTTTAATGAAAAAAAAAGAGAGTAAAAAAAAGAGAATAAGGTGTAAGAAGCCTGGAAAGATAGGAAAAAGCTAGTTTAAGAAGGACTTTGAAAGCTGGGTCAAAGAGTGTAGGCAGTTAATAATTTTTTGGGTATAATTCTAGATGCTTTCAAAAATGGTTTAATCAGTTTACAATTCCATCAACAATGAATTAGTGTCCCAATTTTTCTACATCTCCTCCAACATTTGTTGCTTTCCTCTTCAATCATTTTAGTCAATTTGATAGTTGTAAAATGATATCTCAGGATTATTTTAATTTGCATTTCTCAAGCCTATAATGATTTAGAGGCTTTTTCATATGAATATACATTGTTTTGATTTCTTTATCTGGTTGTTCATATCTTTTGACCATTTATCAATTGGGGGATGACATATTCTTATAGATTTGACAAAGTTCTTTATATATTTGAGATGAGACCTTCTCTGAGAAACTTTCTATAAAAATTTGTTCCCAATTTTCTGCTTTTCTCTGATCTTGCCTACATTAGTTTTATTTGTACAACCCCTTTTTAATTTAACATAATTGAAATTATCCATTTTACACCTCACTCTGTTTTCTATCTCTTTTTTATTCATAAATTGTTACTTGTCCATAAGTCTGATAAATAATCTATTCAATGTTCTTCAAATTTTCTTGTAATTTCTCTCTTTTTATCTAAATCATGTATCCATCTTGACCTAATTTTGTTAAATGGTGTAAAATATTAGTCCGTGCCCGATTTTTTGTTATACAGCTTTATAGTTTTCTTAACAATTTTTTTTACCAAATAATGGATTCTTATCCCAATATTTTACATTTTTACACTTGTCGAATACAAAGATTTCTATATTACTTCAATAGAGGATTTTATATTTGATCTTAGAGGTAGTAGGGAACTATTGGACTTGAATGATGGTTAAGGGAGGGTAATATGTTTGCTTCAAACTTGGCCAAGGCTGGGGGTTTTTTTTTGGTCCATTCACATCACATTATGATTAATTGATTGAGTTATGTCTAGCCTTGATTTTGATTCCTTAAAAAAGAAAGGAAAATTAGAGAAGGAAGCTGAGATTAGACATCCAGAGAGAAGCCAATTCCTTGGAATCTCCCTGGACACGAGACTACACATCCTTGAAGCCATTTTGAAGAACCATATACCAGGGAATCAGCTTCCCCCATCTCCCTGGAGATTACCATGGGTAGAGGCAGCTGTGGATTAATGAAGAGTTCCTGGGCCCAGCTGGGAGATGTCTGAAAACAAGGTAGAACAATAGAATAACAATGAAGGAGTTTCTGAACCAGCATAGGAATTCATGGAGTAATAAACCTTCTGAAAATGAAAAATTCCTAAATAATATTAAGTTCCTGTTCATATATTTGTAGGGAGAACCCTATATGACAGTAAGAACTCAAAAGACGAGAAGCCCCTGCGGTTGAACTTGGTCTCTATAAATAGATTTTGGGGTATGGGTTATAATTAGTTGGTTGCTGTCTGCACACGTGGATCATGAAATGCCAAAGTAATAGTTCTTATACAGAGTATGTTATATAGCAGAGGTGGAGGGGAGAGATGGGGCAATGAGGTTGTTTATTGGAATTAGCAAATGTGTGAACAGATTTGTGCAAAACCAAAAAAATTAAGGTCACTGTCCTCTTGATGTAGGCCTGTTTGCTTCTTTGGACAAGCTGTCTAGTTTAATTATTTATGATAGAATTTCATAGTGCAAGAGGAAATGTTCGGTAGTACATTTAGAAAAAAAAAAGTCTTTGTAATTGGAGACTCCCCCAGAGCAATAATTTAAACTTTGTTTCCTAGCTGGGACAGGAGACCTATGCTTTGGGACAGGTTAAGAAATTTTGACTGTGTTTGATGAGAATTTTAGATTTATCTGAATATTCTATAAAGCAAGGATAGATATTATGGGGTCAGAGAGCTTGGGTGGGAGAGGGGGTGGAAATTGCATTTTTATTTTTCGTAATCTCTAATTGAAATTTAGCAGTCCTTTGTGTATTTAAATATATTATTCTAAGGTGCCCATAGGCTTTACTAATAAGGTCCATGACCCCCAAAAGAATCAGAACCTCTGCTGTTGATGGAGTATGCTTGTCATCTCAAATTAGCATGTTGGACCCCCATTTAATTATGATGAAGTTCAAACTTGAGCCACAGTAGATAGCCTAGTGGACAGAAAGTGGGATATGGAGTCAGGAACACCGGAATTAAATCCTGTTTCAGGCATTTTCTAAGCAGTGTACCCTACTTTCTTCATTTTTTAAGGAGCTGGTTGAATTCTGGCTTCCAGCTACAAATCTATACTCATGATGATGCAATGGATAAATTGAACCTCTTATGGTTTCTTTAGATTGATGGCTTTCAAAAATCCTTTGTAGTTTGGCCTTCTCTTTTTCATTCAAGTCCTTTATGATCCCAGAACATCTGTCCTAATAGATCAGTTGTTATTTCAGTTATGTCTGAATGTTTGTGACTTCATTTAGGATTTTCTTGGCAAAGATCCTGGAGAGTGGTTTGTCATTTCCTTCTCCAGCTCATTTTACAGATGAGGAAACTGAGGTAAATAAGGAGAAGTGACTTTCTCAGAGTCACACAACTAGTAAGTATCTGAGGCTAGATTTACATTCAGGTCTTCTTGATTGCCAGGCCCAGCACTTTATCCACTGGACTACTTAGCTGTTCCAGTATTAATTAAAACAAGGCAATCCTGGAGCAGGTCCTGAGACCTGGTCTGGTGTTGATTCCCATCTTTCTTTCTCCTTTTCTTTGTACCCTATAAACCCTAGAACAATATCCTTAAGGTGTTTTATGAGATTAGAGAATAATAATTTTAACAGTGAACAAGTAGCTTCCAGAAATAGCTTATTTTGCTTCTCTGAGAGCCGACATTTTAAATTATGTGCTCCCTAACCCTGCGGCCACCCAGCCACTGCTTGTACCATATTCAATGTCTTTTTTTTTTTTTTTTGAACTCCAGGGCTCCTGTCTGGCTCCCATTATACATTTAACTGAATAACTGCAGCACCTAATTAATAGGAAATTAGCTGTGAATTTAACATTTGGCCTGTGGTTAAGGCCTGAGAAGTTATTAATATGTACCACGTGAGAGACCTGAGCACCTGATTCCTGGAGAGGAGATACTTCCTGTGTTGTTATAGGAAACGTAATTCTGGGCTCCAAGGGGCATAAGGAAAAGGGGGAAAAGCCTCTTTCGAGTCTTAGAAAGGTTTAGTACATGTAACTTAGCTTTAAAGAAAAGTCTTATTTAGAAATATTTGCCTGATATAAATACATGGTCAAAAGGGAAAATCACTTAATTTCTGGGATCTGGATTTTGGAGCCACAAGGTTAGAGTTCTAATTCAGTCTCAGACACAAATCTAGCCTCAGACATTTAATACTTCCTAGTTGTGTGACCCTGGGCAAATCACTTAACCCCAATTGTTTCAGCCAAAAAAAAAATCTAGAATCTTTTCCACATTTGAATTCATTAGAATAATCTCAGCCCTATTTTTTTTTTTTGAATTGTCAAACAAGGACAGGTGAGTTAAACCTGCATTTAAGAGACCATTATTAAATTTGCAGGCCAAAAATCTACAAAGGCTATAAATGTAGTTTGACTTGTTGTTTTGTTGATTGTCTAAACTTAAGAAAGTGTTGATAATATAGATTAAATTTAAAAGCATGTATGTATAATATTTTTTCTTCCATAGAGACCAGTTGTTAAAAATTTACCAACATATTACTTTATGGCTCTATAAACATTGCTTGAGCTCAACAGAAAATACAATAGAATTCAGAAATAAAGTCATTACAGCCTAGTGACTCTAGAATAATAATAATAACAGGCTTTTGTAAAGTGCCTTGATATTTGCAAAGTGTTTTACATCTAGATATTCATTCATTTGAACCTCATAATACTTGTGTATATGAGCACTTAGGTGGTTCAATGAATGGGCCTTGGAGCCAGGGCAACCTGGCCTCATAAACTTACTAGTTGTGTGACTCTGAACAAACCCTGCTTGCCTCAGTTTCCTCATCTGTAAGATGAGCTGGAAAAGGAAACGACAAACCACTCTAGTATCTTTGCAAAGAAAACAGCAAATCATAACATGAAGACTCGGATACGACCGAAACAACTGAATGACAACAAATACCTATGATCAAGGGTGTTGGAATAGATGATCTCTAAATTTCCTTCAGCAGGCATTGGCTTACAAAACCATGCAATCATAGATTTAGAGCCGAAAGGGAACTTAAAAGCCATTGAGTCCAACCCTTTCATTTTACAGGTGAGGAAAACGGGACCAGGATGATTTTGATGTCCCCAGAATCACACAACTGATAAGCATCTGGTGTGGAATTCAAGCCCAAATCTTCCCAACCAACTCCAATACTTGCTAATACTAATTCCCTTTTAGCTCTAATATCTTAGTCCACATTGTCTTTCTAAAGGCTTCGATCTTGGAAGGGGAGAAAATCACCCCCCCCCAAAAAAGAGCTGGTAAGAGGATTAGTGATGAGCAAAAGGGACAAAGTTAGGTGGTTCCCTCGGTTTCTCTTGTTAAGACAAAAGAGTCTCCAGGGAAGAAAAAGTATGGTGATTCTGGTGATTAGTCCTGGCAATTCCATTTTAAAACATCATATGAAATGTCAGTTCCCTTCTTTTTTTTCCTCAGCTTCTCCAGTTGTGGAACTAGAGATTATGAGACTTACCTCTCTTTTGTGGAAGTTACAATCTGTAAAGTTTGCTGACAAAAAATTATGTGCAAATTCTAAGTGAATTTATTGTGAGTCTAGCTAAGACATGGGGGGAAGAAATCTTGGTTCCCGTGGCGAAGTCAGAAGAAAAGAAATCAGATTGACTGCATTAGGGACTGGAAAGCCTCGAGTAAGTGAAATATTTTGCCAACTTTATTTAAGAGATCGATTGAAGTCTTTTTAATGCAGGTCTCTACCTGAGTCCAAGAGAATGAATCCAGAATTTGTGTGCCTCTGGAAAGCTGGAGCAGGAGGGGAAAAAATAAAAAAATATCGCATCTTAGGATAGGTCCCAGAAGGCTCTGTTCTGCTGGAGGGAAACAATTCACTGATAATGTCATAAAGGTGGGAGAAGAGTAAGAGCAAAATGGGTTGGCAGAAGGAAGGGATACCTTTAGAAGTAAAAATTAGAACATTAATTTATAATTCCTAGCTAGTGCTTAGGCCCAAGTGAATGTCTAGCATTGGTGTTATCTTGGCAGAAAAGGGAAGACGGTAGAACTTTCTGTCTTTGCCACCTCCCGCTTTCATCAGCCCTGTGGACTTTTCTTCTCTGCTAATTCTAAATAAAGAGAAGAGCCCTTATTCCAGTGTTTTATAGAGAATCACATGTCACAGTTGGAAGGAGTCATCAGAGACCATAGAGTCCAGTTCTTTCACTTTAGTCAGGACCCAAATGTTCTTTGGAAACTTCTCACTTCTCTGATTTATTTGCCCTCATTTCGATAATCTGGGAACTTCAGTTTCTAACTTATTCCCAGAGTAGAATCATCACTTCCCCTTGTAAGCACTTTGGCTCACAAGGCTTAAAGAATAAAAATAGTTATTTACAGATCTAAGACAGTAAATACAACTAATACCAGAGCCTCTAGAAATCAGTGCCTTTTTCTAATAGGTTGTCCCTATACTCTCAAAAGCTTAGTGTCCACAATAAGTAGGGTTCTTATTGTATAGAATTCATGTTGAGGACTTTCTTATCTTTCAGTTGTTTCCTATCAACTGAGCTTTTTATGTTCTCAGGTTCTAGCAATACCTTCTTCTGGTGGTTTATCTTATTTTCTTATGGTGAAACTTTATTTACTTTCTCTAAACATTCTCTGCCTGGTATCTTAGGCTGCTTATCCTGAGGTAACTCAATCACACTGAGTTTCCCAAGGTGGGTATTCTTAGAGCTTCTAATTGGGACTTGGCTTCTTTTTCTCCTATGCTACCCCATATTTTTCAGCTCTGATGCAGTACCCAAAAGAATCCCACTCTCTTCCCCACGAACAGAAATTTTGTTCACTATTTGTCTTATAATAGGGATAAGAAATACAACTTACTAGGACAGCAATTTACCTCAGAGTTGTGAAGAGGGATAAATTCATCATTTATCTCTGTTGACTATTAAGTGCTTTCTGTCTTTTGTGTGTGTGTGTGTCTGTGTGTAAGGAATAAACATTAAGTACCTTCTATGGGCCTAAAGTACTAAACACTTTAAAAATATTCTCATTTTGTTACTTTGATATTTGATAGATAATATTATCATTATAGCTTCCTCTGATTGTTTCTCATTATTTCACATTCTAATATGGAATTCAAAAAAGTCCTTTATGTAATTTATTTATAGTTCCCCATAATATATGACTTTTCATTTGGAAACTGAGGCCCAGAAAAAGAACTGGCCACGTAAACGTTTGAATTGACTATCATCCTAGAATTGGAGGAATAGAGTAGGTTTTCTTCCTGTAGGAAAAATGCGTAGCATTTTAATAATTCCAAACTTCTTTCTAAAACGAAAACGAACTTTTTAATACCAGTTTAATTTCAGTAATACTACATAGCTGCAAAATGTAGAATACTATAATTTCTGAGGAAGCCAAGTCAGGTGTCACTTAAAGGGCAATGGAGAGACACATAGTGGATAGGATTATGAAGGGTTTGTGAAGTCAAAAAATGCATGTTAAATGCTTCTATGTGTGGTGTTCCCAATTTGAAGGGGCACACACTATGCAAATAACTAGATACACTTAAGATATATACAGAATAAATTGAAGATCATATCAGAGGGAAGGCACTAAGTTTAAGGAAGACTGACAAAGGCTCCTTGCAAAAAGGTAGGACTTTTACCTTGGCTTAAAGAAAGCTGGGGAAGCGGAGGCAGAGATGAGGAGGGAGAGGGTTCTAGGATTTAAGGAAAGCCAAAGAAAAATGCTTGGAGTTGAGAGATGGAATGTCATGTTCAAAGAACAACAAGGAAGTCAGTATCTTTGGATTAAATGAATTAAAAAAATACATGAATGGGGAGTAAGGTGTAAGAAGACGGAAAAAGTAGGAAGGGACCAAGTTATGAAGAACTTTAAAAACCAAATGGGAGATTTTCTATTTGATCCTAGAAGTAATAGGGAACCACTAAAGTTTATTGAATAGGGGGATAACATGACCAGACATATTTTGGGAAGATCAATTTAACAACTGAGCAGATGATGGATTAGAGTGATGAGAGAAGGAAAGTAGACCAACCAACCCATGACAAATAATGCACAAGTAAAATAAAAGATATCATCAAGGAGATGCATGACCAAAAAAAAAAAGAGATGGGTTTAATCTTCTAGCAAGAACAAGGGACAACAGATGGCCATCCCATCTGCTACATTTGTACCCACATGCTTATGAGTGGTGGAACCATGGCTTTAGGTCATACCAGGTCATAGGAATTTGGGGAACAATTCTCACAGGCTCTTCTATGGAAAAAATAGGTATCAAGGAAGAGAAGCAACATCAGGAGACCTAGGGGAAGGCCTATAGCAACTCTTTGTAAGATGGTTGATGGGAAGATAGCGATAAGATTTTCTCAAGATGAGATAATATGAATGGGTTGCTATCTGTACTAGGGTGATGAAGACCTATGGCATATTTCCATTACAAAATTATTATTATGAATGAATCTATTGACATACCATTATCCTAGGGTATATGGGATATTGACTTTGCCTCTTAACTTTACCAATTAGTTAACCGGTAATTTGGGGGAATTTTTGTGACTGATTTCTCTCTCCTTTTTAATGATAAAACACTGCATAAGATAGCAGAGAATTAAGGATATTTCCCTATGATGGTATAGTAGAAAGAACACATAGATGAGATGTGGTTGGCTACCAATAAACTTTATGACCTCTACCTCTACCTCTGTAAGCTGACATATACTTATGCTACAAGGAGAGATTAATGAAAGAAGGGGATAGAGAAGAGAAATTATCTTTTGCCTTGTTGCATTTTACAAGAATGACAGGAGGAAAAAGTGAAGAACTAATTCAAGAGCTGTGTTCTTTTTCTAAACCTGATTCTCTTCTGGACTCTCCACAACTCAGTTCCTGGCAAGATTTGCTTCCCTGATTTTAAACTTTCAGCTCCTCCATTTAACACAGGTCAGTGAAGTAGGCAGAGAAAAAGACCAGGACAATCCATGAAGAGAAGCAAGTACATTATCTCTGCCAATCCTAAACCTGTTCCTGACCCTTTCCTATGCAAATAAAATACTCAAAGTCAGAAAGAATCATATCCTTACATCTTGTTTTCTTTGTTACCTGTAATTAGGGCTACTCAGAATTTGAAAGCTGAGCAATTTCTTAAATTGAAATGTGAAATTGAATGGATCAATAATCACCTTATCAACATCTCCCTTCTTAAATCCACCTCTCCCCCTCATTAACATACATATAGGATTTTTTTTTTTCTTCTGATTTCTACTCCTTTCAACTGAGCCCTATCAGCTCAGCCCAGGCTGGAATGGTGGTGTATAGAGGAGGATATATATGTAGGGCTTGGAAGTGAGGAATAATCCAGGAGATATGAAGCACAGACTTTAGGGTCTTTGCTTTCTAAATACATTTGAAGATCTTTTAACTCTATTTTGTAAAGAAATTTCTTGTTTTCTTCCAAGAATCACCTGCAATATTTATAATGACAGCTAGTTGACTATTGTGAGGAATGTTCTTGGGATCATAGGATTATAGATTGAGAGCTGGAAGGGAATTTAGAGATTATCTACTTCAAATCTTTCATTTTACAGAGACACAAGGAGATTAGGTTTTTTTCCCAAGTCACATGGATGGTAAATTTTGAAGAAGGGGTTCTTAGTTTTGGTAAAAGGTTAGGTTTTTTTTTTTTTTGTTGTTGTTGTTTTTTTGCTCTCTAAGCACAAGTGTGCTGGTAAAAGTTTAATAAGTAGACTTTGGGAAAAACGCATGATTCACTTTTCAGTTTAATCTGCATTATAAACATTTTCTCCCATCTCTTTTTAAAGGCTAGACAATCAACAAAACATCAAATCAAGCCCTGATTTGTAGCTTTGCCAGTTTCTTATGATGGAAAAATTAGTATTTGACTCTTGGGGATTTGTGTGAGCTTTGGGACTTGAACAAAAGGAGAAGGGAAAGAGAGACAAAGAGACACAGAAAGAGACAGAGAGACAGAGACTGAGAGAGAGAAAGGGGGTGGGGGAAGGAAGACATTTTTCCTATTCAGTAGATTCTAACCTTAGAATGTCCAGCCAACCAGCCTCTTTGGTGTGCTCCAGGATACCCCTCTCATGAAGGTTTGCTTTAAGATTCTGAGACTCTTTGATAGAATATCAGAGCTTTCAAAGATTTTAGAGAACATTAAGTCAAATCTTTTCATTTTACAAATGAAGAAAATAAGGTCCAGAAAAAAGTTATGAATTGCCAAAGATCATATAATAAATCAGAGTCAAAGGCAGGACTAGGACCCAATACCCCCAAGCTGCCACCAATCTTGCTTTAAAGATTTAAGGGAGAGAGACAATAAAATTGTTAGACATTCACCCTAGAGATCTGTATACCTCCAATCTACCTGCTATGAATCTCTAGCTCAATTCATATATTTCCCCCTTTATCCTGATACCCCAAAAGGCTTCCAAGCATCCACAATGTTTAGATCGAGTGCAGAGACTTAAGGGCACTGTCTTGGAAACAATTCTGCAATAAACCATTTAGAACAATAAAGAAATAAATTCTAATCCACCAACCTTGACCAGACATCTGAAGGTTGTGCTTGCATAGGCTGACCTTGTGAAGATAAATTGCAACTCTGGGCTATTATTATTTTTTTTTTCCTTTGGGGCACTTGGAGTAAGTGTCAGTCACAGGAGAGTTCTGGGGATTGTAGTTGCAATGACATTAGCATCAGGCAGCAGCACTCACTTTCATGGGACTTTTTTCACTGCTCTTT
Source organism: Myrmecobius fasciatus (assembly GCA_023553655.1). NCBI lineage: Eukaryota > Metazoa > Chordata > Mammalia > Dasyuromorphia > Myrmecobiidae > Myrmecobius > Myrmecobius fasciatus. Next base: position 110,392 of record JAJPUD010005372.1, read on the forward strand.
ATTGAATTTTGAGAGTTTTCAGAATTAGTTTTTTTTTGAGAAGTCTCTCTTAAATGAGAAATTCATTTTTTTCTTAATAGTTAAAAAATATTACTGTCACTTTTATTTCCAAATGTATTCCTTCCCTATCCAGAGAGTCATACTTTGCAACAAAGAATAAAAGAAAAAGAGAAAAAAAACCCAATAGCAAAATCAATTAATCATCACATTGACTTTAAATGACAATCTATGCAATATTCTGCACCTTAGTTGCCTACTTCTGCAAAGGGAAAAGCCAGGTGCGCTTTCTTTTATTTTCAGGGAGCAAACTTGGACATTATAATTATGCAGCATGGTTTTTTGTTTGTTTTTGTCATTTTCATTTTTGTTGTTTTAGTCATTGTGTTTATTGTTTTACAGGTTCTGCTTATGTGACTTTGAACTGGTCTATATAAGTCTGGTGAATTCAATTTTAAAACAAACTGCTGTCATTTAGGAAAACACCTAGTATGTTGAATTTCGAAAATGAGAATACCTGAAATGAACACAGTAATAGAACAGCACTGTAAATGTCTTTCCTCTTCATTACCCAGAGAAGCAAGAAGGTTCAATATTCATCTATAAACATTTCCAAGCACCTACTGGATGTACAGTACTGTGGGATATCATAAGGGTGAATAATGCAAAAATATGATCTGTGCTCTGAGGAAGCTTAAAATTTAGTGGAGTAGGGGGTAGGGGTGGGAGCAGAGAGACAAGATAAGCATTCAGATGCCTATATTGAAAGGTAGAATGTGATATGTTATGTAAAATGTTATGGCGATTTGGAGATGAGAAAGATTATACCTGATTGGGGGAAATAGGGATGGATTCATAATAGAATTGATATTCCTTCTGGGTCTTGAAGAATAGATAGAATTTTGGCAAAGGGAGGAGATGAGGAGAACATTCCAAAGGGAGAAAATAGCCAAAACAGGAAAATTTAAAATTTGGGAACATGTTAGAGAAGAGTTTTCACTGAATGAAGCCTAAGGTCTGTGAAGGTCTCTGGAGGAAGACTGCAGTGGGAGATAAGCTAAAAAGATAGCTCAGATGCAGATTGTGGAAAGATTTGAATGCCAGACCAAGGAGTTTAGATTGCATTTTGTAGACAATGAAGAGCCATTGAAGTTTTTAAGTAAGAAGTGACATGATCAGAATATGCTTTAGGGAGGAAGATGAATTGGTTAGAGATGTGTGGAAAGGGTTTGAGGAGAAACAAGCAATTTTAAGCCAAGGAAGGAGGTAACGAAGCCTTGATTTAAGGGGAGAAGTGTTAGAGAAGAAATGGATAAGATGAGTGAGAGAAATACTTTGAGGGTAGAATTTGGTGATTGAATGTGGAAGCAAAGGAAGAGAGGGAAGTGTTGAGATAGGAACTGAGAAAATAGTGGTTCCAGAACAGAAATAGGAATGAAATGATCAATGAGAATTTATGAAGTGAGAGAGTTCCAGGGCAGAGCCAAGATGGTGGAGTAAAGCCAGGAAGCTGCTCAAGCTCTCCCAATTTCCCTTGAAAACCACATGAAATAAGCCTCTGAACTGAGTCTGAGGGAAGGAAACCTCTCTTCAGCTTCAAACACAAGGAATGAGACCATCAAGGCCTTTGATTAGTTTACTGGAGAGTCAAAATGGAGATTTGGTTAGGGGCAGTTGTTGAATTTGGTTTCAGACAAATTAATTCTGGATTGAGTCAGGGGATCTGGGTTTAAACCCTATTTTTGCTACTTATAATCTTTGCAGTATTCTCAAGCACTGTATTTTCTGGGTCTCAGTTTCCCTATCTATAAAACAAGAGGTTTGTATTAAGTACCGTTCAGCTCTAAATATATGATTTCACAAATTTGATTTGCTAATATGTGTCAGTATCCAGCAAGAAGATGGAAATTCCTAGTATATCTTCTTGCATTTAATAAAAAAGTATAAAAAATGAGGAGGGGGACGAGAAAGAATGAAATGACAAGAGAAATAAAAGGAAAAGAGAGAAAATTAGAAATGTGGGACTTGCATTAGGGAGAATACAGTCAGAATTATACAAAAGCAAAGGACAGTTTGCCTGATTGACAGATTCTAACCTTGGAATGTCCAGCAAACCAGTCACTTTGCTTCACCCCATGGAAATTCCAGATGGGACTTGTAGCAACTCACCCACCCAGGCTATTCCTCAGGGTCTTTAAGGTTTGCCAGAACCGCCTTCCCAAGCTGCAGTCTGATATGTCATGTCTCCTCCTTTCTCCACGTGCTCTTTCTTTCTCTCTCTCCATTGATCTGAAACCGAGAGACACACACACCGCCTTCCTTGCTGGTCAGTAGATTTGCCTCCAAGAAAGATCAAGCTGTCTAACATTGGCTTGAATGAGTCTCTCTGACCTTGTGACCTAGACCATGGACAAAGCTCAGTGAAGGGAAACTGAAAAATGGAGAATTGTTGGGGAGAAGAGGAGAGATTTCTGAAATGTAGAAGGGAAGGAGGGAGAAAGATGTGGAGGAGAGGTTGTGGAGAAAGAGTTCTTTTCAGGCAGGTGGTAAAATCAGTGCACATGGAGGGCTTTAGTGGACTGAGAGAGAGATCAGAAAAAGGTGGATTCATGAAAGCCCCATTCTACTGGCTTCGTGGGATTCTGGCCCCAGTCTATCCCTGCAGCTTCCCCTACAAACACTTCTTTACTTGCTTACCTGAAATGACAGCTCTAAAAATACACACGCCTCATTTAGAATACTCCACATTTCACATTAATACTTGTTAATGATTTAGCGAGAGGCAACAGGGATGTGACTGAGAGGGGAGACCTTAGTCAGGAAGGCCCAGGGTCAGGTTGTATGGCTATAGGCAAACCAGTTAATCCCTCATAATTTAGCTTACTCACTAATACTACACAATGTGGAAAAGGAGCCAACCTGCTTTGGTAGAGGGAGTTTCCTCTCCTGGGAGTCCTCTGTACTAACAGAATCTCCTACCCGTCCATATTCCTGATGACCTGGTACAGAGAGTAATACTGTCAGAGCCTTATAGGAACCCAGAGAAGAACAGCAAAAGGGTGATGTGCTCAGATGACTAATTTTAGTCAGTTAATTAAAATTTATTAAGTGGCTACTGTGTACCAGGCATTGGGCTAAGCAATGGAGATTCAAAGAAAGAGAAAAGACTTCTTTTCTTCTTCAAGGAACTGGGACTCAAGGTCTGTTCAAGATATATTTGATCTCTCTGTCAACTCCCAAAGTCGAGATCTCCTTGTTGCTAAGGGAAAGTGGTTGGAGTAAATGTAGGCACATGAAAGTTGATAAAAATAATCATGATAATAACAAGAACAATAATAATTACCAAAACAAGTTCTCCAAACCACTCATAATAGGTATTTGTTGTTGTTCAGTCATTTTTCATCTCTGTCTTATGGTGGCCCCATTTGGCGTTTTCTAGGTAAAGATACTGAAGTGGTTTGGCATTTTCTTCCCTTGCTCATTCTACAGATGAGAAACTGAGGCAAACAGGGTTAAGTGACTTGCCCAGGCTCATGTAACTAAAAAAGTTCTGAGGTCAGAATTGAACTCAGGAAAATGAATCATTCTTACTCCAGGACTGACATTCTATCCATCATATCACGTACCTGACCCCCAAAAGGGGCCATTAATTATTAATTAAAATAATTGAATATTTAATTAAATAATTAAACTAATAATTATTTGCATATCATTTTGAGCAAATTTTTTACATGTGTTCCTTCATTTGATCTTCATAGCTGTTATTTTATCCACATTTTACAGATGAGAAAACAGACAGAGAAAAGTTAAGTGACTGTCCAGGATCACAGAGGTAGCAGGACACAGTGGTTGTATTTGAACCCAGTCAGGCAATAACCATTTATTAAGCCCCTACTATATGCCAATTACTGCATTAAGAGCTGAGGATTCAAAAAACAGAAAAAGACAATCCTTGTCACCAAGGAGCTCATAAAAAAAAAGTAAGGAGAGCACTGAAGTGCCTTTTAATACTTTCTGCTCTAGGGGAAAGTTTTTCTTACTACCAAAAGGTATTATTAAGGTTTTGATCAATTAAGATTTTGATCCAAAAGACCTCATCTACGTCAAACAGCAATAGAAAATGAGGAGGAAATACCCCAAGAGGAGAATGGTAATAGAAGAAAGGAGGCTAGAATGGAGTCATGAGTATTGGGGTCCAAATGTTGGTTCTACTTTTACCTGTGTGACATCAATCAGGTTCCTTATGGGTAAAATGGGAGAGTTGGACTAGGTAGTTTCTAAGATTCCTTTAAACTCTAAATATATATAAGGGCTAGGGCCTTATATGGAAGGGCACAGAGAGAGGCATTTTCTTGACACTTAAATGTTTACATTTTTTCTTTTTTTTTTAAAGTAATCTTTTATTATTCCAAATATATACAAAAATATTCACCTTCCCCAAACCTTGTGTTCCAAATTTTTCTGCCTCTCCTCTTCTCTCTCCCCCTATTCAAGACAGCAATCAATCCCAAAAAGATTATATGTGCAATTCTTCTACACATATTTCTAAATTTGTTATTCTGCACAAGAAAAATCAGATCAAGAGGGAAAAAACAAGAGAAAGAAAAAATCCCAAGCAAGCAAACAACAACAAAAAGCGAAAGTACTATGCTTTGATCCACATTCAGTCTCCACAGTTCTCTCTCTGATTTCAGATGGCACTTTCCATAACAAGTCTATTGGGATTGCCTTGAACCACTTCATTGTTGAAGTCAAATCCTCACTGGTGAAGAGTCAAGTACATCACAGTTGATCTTCACATAATCTTGTTACTGTGTACAATGTTCTCTTGGTTCTGTTCTCTTCACTCAGCATCAGTTCATATAAGTTTCTCCAGGCTTTCTGAAATCATCTTGCAGATTGTTTCTTATAGAACAATAATACTATATTACATTCATATCTGTAACTTATTCATACATTCCCCAACTGATGGATATCCCCTCAATCTCCAGCTTTTTGCCTCTGCCAGCTGCTACAAACATTTTTGCATATGTAGTTCCTTTTCCCTTTTATATGATCTTTTTTGTGATATAGGCCCAGTAATGGCACTGCTGGATCAAAGGGAACTTTCCTCATATTAACCAGATGAAGTAGGATGAACACATCTTTTTTTCCCATTTTATAGGCCAGGAAACAGCGTTAGAGAAATTTATGACCTATCCAGGTCATAAAGCTTGTAAATGTAGAGATCCATAGCCATCGTCATCATGATAGTCATTGCTGTTACTATCATTGTCATTATCATCAGTGGCCACAACAACAGAAGCAAGGACTGCCACCAGAAATGCCTGGACATGAAAGGGACAGCAGGGGTAGAACACTAAATGCCTACAGAGACAATTTGGTGCAGTAGGAGAAGGAATTCCTGGCCTTCTGATCAGGAGATCTGCTATGAGAGAAGGGAGGCAGAAACTAAATGGTACAAGAGAAAGAAGTTCTGCCATAAGTATACTTAGAATCTGAGCATCCTGTTAAAATTGTACCTGGAAAGAGCACACCTTGCCGAGAGACCTGATAGCTGCCTCTGACACATACTGGCTGTGTGACCATGGGCAAGTCACAACCACTCTCAGCCTCAGTTCCTCATTTGCAAGTTGGGGATGCTTGAATCACCCACTTTATTGGGCTGCAGGGAAGAAAGCCCTTTGTAAACCTTAACATACTCTTTGAGTTATTAATAATGGTTTATACTTTCATATATGTTACTCCATCTGATCTTTATATCACTCTTGTAAGATAGGCAGGGCAAGCATTTTCCCATTTTATGAATGACCAAACTGAGAAACAAAAAGACTTAAGTGAATTGTCCAAAATTACCCAAGGTAATGCTGAGCTAAGTCTTTATTTCTTATGTAATTAAAAAAAGATAGGTGCAGTTCTGCACAGGAGTGACTGAGTATACCCACTGGCAGGATTCTATACCATGGCCCCTCCATTTTAGGAAGGATGCCAGCTAAGCTTCATCTCTATTATGTCTAGATTGTCTCTGTCTCTGTTCATTTGTCTGTTTCTTTCCTCTGACTTTCCATACATAGCACTTTGTACCTTTTTTAATGAATTTTTTTTAAATAGTGATTTGTGTACAAGTCCTTTTTCTTCCCATCATTTAATCTGTTGGTCTTTGCTTAAAATGTTTCTTATGCCTAGAATTCTCTTCCCTTCTTATTCCCTTTAGGGCCCAGCTTCAATATCAGTTCTTCCATGAAGAGCTTTCCCAGTTTCCTATAAGCTCTCTTTCTCTCTGTGTCTATATGTTTCTCTATACCTTTCTCTTTCTCTCCCTCTCCCACCCTTCAGTCCCTCTCTCCCATTTCTTTCCTCCTTTCTCCCCTTTCTTTCTGTCTCTGTCTTTATCTCTGTCTCTCTTCTCTTTCTCTTTTTGTCTTTCTCCATCTCTCTCTGTCTCCTCTCCCTCTCCCTCTCTCTCTCCCCCTCCCTCCTCTCTTTCTTTACCTCTCTCCCTCCCTCCCCCCCTCTCCCTGTCTCTTTCTGTCTGTCTCTATTTTTTCTGTCTGTATCCTCTCCTCTCCTCTTCTTCTCCCCCTCTCTCCCTCCCCTTTCTCCCTCTCTCTTTCCCTCTCTCTCCTTCCCCTTTTCTCCCTCCTTCCCTCCCTCCCTGCCTCTCCATCTCTTTCTGTGTCTCTCCATCTTCTCTGCCTCTGTCTCTCTCTCCTCTCCCTCCCTCCTTCCCCTCTCTATCCCTCCTTCCCCCTCTCTCCAACTCTTTCTGTCTCTGCCTTTCTCTCCTCTCTTTCTTCTCCCTCTCCTTCTCCCTCCCTTCTCTCTTCTCTCCCTCTCTCCTTCCCTTTCTCTCCCTCCTTCTCCCTCTCTCTCTCCCCTTTTTCTTCCTCTCTCTCTCCCCTTTTTCTTCCCCTCTCTCTCCCTTCCTTCCTCCCTCTCTCTCCCCATCTCTTTCTGTCTCTATCTCTTTCTCTACCTTTCTCTCCATCTTCTCTGTCTCTGTCTCCTCTCCCTCTTCCCCCTCTCTCCCTCTACTTCTCCCTCTCCCTCTCCCTCTCCCCTTCTCTTTCCCCCTCTCTTTCCCCCTCTTTCTCTCCTCTTCTCTCCCTTCTCCTTCCCTCCCACCTTCCCCTCTCTCCTTCCCTCTCCCCCTCTCTCCCCATCTTTCTGTTTCTATCCATCTCCCTGTCTCTCTCTCCATCTTCTTTGTCTCTGTTTCTCTGTGTCTGTCTCCCCCCCCCCATACACACACATACTGATTGTGATGACTCCTTCCCTGCGATCACTATTTTAGGAAGGAGGACCTAATCTGTATTTTACCTCACTCACTCCTGGACCCTTTCTCTGGATTCCTTTTTCTCTTCACCAGTAACTGCTCCAAACTCTCAGCCCCTTTATTGTCTTCCCCCATTAAAATGTAAACTCTTTAAGCACAGGAACTGCCTTGCTTTGTATTTGTATCCCCAACATTTAACACAGTGTATGGCACATAGTAAATACTTAATAAATGCTCTTGTCTATCTATCTCTCTATCTGTCTGTCTCTGTCTATCTATCTATCTTTCTGTCTGTCCATCTTTCTGTCTGTATCCTTCCTCTCTTGCTTTAGGCCTTACTTCTTAATCTTGTTTCCCTCCTAATCCAGCATTTTTCTTAAACCCCCTTCTCCTCCATCCCTCAAATATCAAGGATGCTTTTAAATACCAGCAAAAGAGGACTTGGAATAAACATCTATCTGATATCCTTATACATTATACTTTACCCATGGCCATGTCCTTAGCTGGCTATACTCTCAGCTCAACCCTGAAATAATGGGAAGCCTTTCTAATAACTCCTTGATCAACCTCAACTTTATTAACAGTGCCCATTCTCCTTTTACTCTTTATTTTTCCTATTCCTTATTTCTGCCTGATCCTCCTTTTCTTTTATCTTGGACTATGTGTTGACATGTGCAAGAATCCAGTGTACTGGAAGGCCACATTTATTTTCCTTTTTAAAAAATCACAGATAATATAAATTTCTTGGAGCCATTCCTCTCCTCACAATGTGAATTATGCTTGCCCCAGCCCAGTCACTAATGAGACAGTTAATCATTTGTTTACTCTTTCCTAAGTAAGGTCTCAACCCTATCTCTCCAGTCACACACAAGCTCTGGGATGCTCTGAGAGCCCGGCAGCCCTTGGGCACAGCTGTTAACCAAAGCTACAACAACAGACCCAAAGCAGCCATGGCCATCTTCCCTAGAGGAATAGCCATGAAGTATACTTTGTACTTTATTATTATTATTACTCTTATTGCTGTGTTTTTTTCATGATCTTTCCCTGAAAAAAAAAAGTAATTTGTTGGGAGATAAATAGGCAGCCTCTTGGGCACAAGGATTTATCTCATTCCTGCACAAGTTCCAAGAGGTCCTGCAGCTCCTGAGATAAAGCTCCTGGTCATTCTCCAGGGAAGGCTGGAGTTGGCACTCGGCTGTTTTCCTAGCTCCAGGGTTAAAGAGGTGAAATCAGCTTTGTTCCTTGCTTAGGCTCCCCAGGGTTGAGCTTGCTTTTATTAGAGCAAATCACACTTGTCCAGGTGGAGTTTGATAGGAAAAAAGATTCAGGATCCCGCCTGGACCAGCTGTGGAGGGGGAGGGGAAAGATGATGGGGGAAGCAGGGAGGGGGATGGAAAGGAGGTTGTCATGAGAGTGATTATTGTCTGAGTGCAAGTAGAAGCCTTGCTCCAAAAGCAAGTGGATCTTACGGTCAGAAAGGGAATGAGCTCATTCATGACATAGTGTTCACATCTCCTGCTATTTTGTGGGTGTTCCGGTGATTAATATTTGCAGGTTGTATATTAACCAAGCAACAAAAACTGCTTAGTTCCCAGTGAGAAGAGAACACACAGGAGTTTATATGATTTTGTGTGTGTGTGTGTGAAAAATAGTTTGAATTTTATTTAGTGTGTCACTCACTATTAGTAATCTCTGACTTTGTCTTTAGTCTATCAGTTTCAGAGCTGAGAGCCTTTCTTTTTTTTTATTTTAAACTTTATTTTGTTTTGTTTTTTTAAATTAATAAGCAGTTATTTATTTATCTCTTTTCAATCCACTGCTTGCCCTGACCACCACTGGGAAAAAATGAAAAATCAAATCTTTACATACACATAGTCAAGAAAAACAAATTCTTATATAAGCTATATTAAAAATACATATAGTTTATATGTTTTGATTTTTTCATCTCTATTTCTGGAGGTGGGTAACATGATTCCTCATTGGTGCCCTGATTGATCATTGAATTGATCAAGGTTCTTAGGACTTTTAAAGTTGTCTCAAGTGCATATGGAGACATACACGTGTGTGTATATGTGTGTGTGTATGTGTGTATGTGTGTGTACATTTGTGTGTGTATTCATAGTCAATACAGAAATTTTTTTCTTTTGCTTGATTATATATATGTTTGTAATGAGGGTTTCCTTCCTTCCTTCCTTCCTTTCTTCCTTCTTTATTAATTTATTTTTATTTTCTCAATGCAAGAGATGGGGTGGAAGAGAGACTGCAGATTTTTGTTTGAAAAAAAATAAAGTTCAATTTAAAAAAATTAATAAAGTTAGATCATCAATCTTAGAGAGGAGAAAAATTATTTGTCTTTACAGTGCCAGGGCCACTTTTCTAGAATGCTGGCTTGGCTGAATCCTGGTGTTATAAGTAAACTCAATGGAGAAGAAAGACTATAGAATAGGAAAAGTTGGAGTTGATATTAATTTAGAACTTAGAAACTGAGAAGCAGGCGGCATAATGAAAAGAGGGCTGAACTTGAATGAAGGATTTAAATGTCGGTCTCCTGATTCAGAATTTTATTAATTATATGATTTTGGCCAAATAATTTAGCTTTTTTGAGTCTCAGTTATCTATGAAATGAGGCTAATAATATCTGTATCATCTGTCTAACAAGGTTGGTGTAAGGGAAATGCTTTTTTTTTTTACTTTAATAAAGGTGAAGAACTATAATAGCACTAATGAATGAACAAAAATACATATTAAATATTTACTAGGCAACAAGTGAAGACAATCCCTGCCCTCAAAGGAGTAGACATCACACATAGAGGGCAATGGTGACCCCACAGGGATATTTTGGTTTGGAAAATTATTGGGATGGTGAGTGAAATCATAGTAGTGTTTATTGACTCTTTTTTCTAGTCACAATGGCAATGCTGATTTGATTACCATTGATTTATTGTTTTTTATTATTATTATCATTAATTATGTTGATTATATCCCACAATTGGAGGTATGATATAGGTTCCAGGCAAGATGGCTAGAAAGTAAAGTATGACTGGTACTTCCTAGATATAATGGGACATCTGAGGCATTGATTAATCTTTCCCTCAGAGCTTTAGGGCAATCATCCCAGAACTGAAAGAAGTATGTCCTCCAGGATATGATTTCTGGACCTAGTAGAAAGGTGACTGTCTTATGAGGACTCTAAAAGAAAACACTGGACTCCTTCTATGGCACTGAGATTGAATTCCCTGACTAACTATAAGGAAGGTGATGAAAAAAGTACCAGTTTCAGATAAGTGGTCTGGGTTTAAATTCCATCTGTGCTACTAAAACAATTGTGTTATTTTATCTGATTCACTTAACTTCTCTGGACTCAGTTTCCTTATTTGCAAATTTGATGAGCTAAAAGAGCCCTTCAAATCAACCACTAAATCAAAAAGTCAACAAGTACTTATTAAAGGGACACTGTAGTAGGCACTGTTCTGGGAACTGGGATACTAGACCAAGATGAGATGCTTGTCCTCCAGCTCTGAATCCATGATGCTATGATTCCAGAACAATGGCATTTCCCCTCCCTGCATCAGATTCTTCAGTTTTTTATTTAAACACTTCAAATGGTTTAAAATTTTGTCCCTGAGGGGACTTCCCCTACTGATAAATATCACAAACCCAATTGGTCCTAATAGAAAGTTGCTAAAATAGAAATTATCCAGTATTTGTGGGTTTAACCTTTTGTGATAAGCTCCTTTGGATTTATCTGGACAGTAAATATTCTGAGGAGTAGACTTCCAACTTTTGGGGATAATGGCTCCCCTTTCATTCATTACAATCCTCATCCCAATTTAACAGAAATAGATTAATAGCAACAATAATTAGCATTTACGTAGTGCTTTAAGATTTGCAAAGTGCCTTGCATATGCTTTCTTATTTGATATTTTAACAAAGTTGAAAGTTCTGAATTAGGTGGTATTGTCACCCCCATTTTACTGATAAGAAAACTGAGGCAAATAGGATAAGTGATTTGCCTAGGGCCACACAATTAGTAAGTGTTCAAGCCAAGAACTGAATTCAGGTCTTCCTGACTTCCAGTTCAATGTTCCATCCACCAATGAATCTAGCATTTATAAGCAAAATATTGTACTCGGTACTGGGGAAACTAAGACAAAACCCCAAAAGGATCGTTACTTTCAAGGAGTTTTAGGTTTACTAGAATATATCGACATTTATTTATAAGGGAAAAGTCTAATTCAGTGCATTGTCCATAGTAAGCTCCTAGCAGGTCTATTGAATAAATTAGTTGGTTTCTTTGGTTTCCCTTGGAATTCTATATTTTTAGTTATGTATAATACTTATTGACTCACCTGGAGGAGGAGGGAGTCTCAGAGTTGTAATGAGTCATCTACATTGTTTTCCCTATTTTACTTTGTGATCCAAAGGGCTTATTTGCAGGACAATTGGTCAAGGTTAAATGAAGGTGAAATTCATGGGCTTGTAATAGAGCTATCTGGCTCATATTACATATCATTTTTTTCTGGCCTAGTGAATAGAAATCTATAAGCAGTAGATTGGTTGATCCATGTTTACAGTTATAGGATATTAAAGCATAGAATCTAGAACTCAAAGAAACCTTTTAAATAATTTAGACCAAATCCTTCATTTTATAGATGAAGACATTGAGACTCAAAGAGGAATTTTGAATTGCTCCAGGTCACACAGGTATACTCACTGTTTAGAACTTCTACCTAGGTCCTACTAATACAATTCTTTAAGTACATACACAACCTGAAAACTGATAATCCAGTATTCTAGGGAAAAAAATTAATGTTCCACATGACCTTAATGAGAGAATAGTCACTTTCTGGAAAACTGAGTTTAGATGAAAATTTTCAAACAAGTTCCTGCCGGTGACTGATACCCTGATTTAAAGGTGAAAAAGTGTAGATCTAGTTACCACTTGGGATAGACGGGACTTTTTCCCCTGGAGTCATTTTAATAGTTGGGGACAGGACACTAAAGTCACTTCATATACATTCCCTGCTGGCACAGCCTTTAAGAACCCAGAGTTTTCTCAACATTAAAATGAAGCAAAAGAAAAGGACTTTAGTAGATGATTCTGACTTCTTACTAGAATTATGTATTTCCATTTCACTAATATTCCCCTCCTTTCAACTAAATCATAAGCACCTTCAAAACAGGAGTAATATTTTTATTTTTATATTCTCATTCTTATTAAAACTCCTTACACTTAATAGGTACTTCAGAAACATTTGTCAAACTGAATAGTTCTTTATAGTTTACAAATGGAATATAAAGGCACCTATATTAATGCTTATTATGTTCCAGACACTATACTAAGTTCTAGGATTACAAATAGAAATAGAAAATGTTAGGAATACAAATAGAAAAAAAAAGACTAAATAGTCTCTGCTCTCAAGAAGCTTACATTCTAATTAGAGGATTTAATGATTCACCTATAGGACAGATGGAAAAGTCTCCTGGTTCTTAGGATGCAGCATTAGGGTGAATTATAAACCCCAGGAATCCTTAAGATACAACACCAAATCAGATGACAATCTTCAGGATTCTGGAGGGAAAAGTGGTGAAAGGAAGGGAAGAGTATAAGAGTATATGGCACCTACTATGTGACAAGTACTATTTATAAATATTATCTCATTTGATCCTGACAAAATTCCTGTGATGGAGATGCCATTATTATCCCTATTTTATAGGTGAGGAAACAAGGGCAAACAGATTAAGTGACTTTCCGGGGGTTACACAGCTAGTGTCTGAGGCTGGATGTTACTGATTTTAGGAGTAAGCATTCTAATCTCTGTGTCACCTTAACAAAAAAAGGTAGCCTGATAGATGATAAAATCCAGTGGCCCCTTTGAGGGCAATAGTAGAACAGATAGTAAAGATCAGTAGTCTACCATCTTACTGGCAGATTGAATGGTAATTCTCTAATCATCCATGTGGTTTGATCTCACATCCTTCACCAATGACTTCTGGGAAAGGGAACATACTCCTTGTATTAAAATTAATCAGGACACAAAGTTATCTTCTGAAACTGTGGGAATGGGAAAGGGGTCATTTTCAGATGAGATCTCATAGCACTTAATGCTGAGAGGGATCTTGGGAACATCTGATCTAACCCTTAATCTTCATATTTACATATTTACCTGAGGCTTGGAGAGATGAAGTGGCTTGTCCGATATAACATGGAACATAAGTAGAAAAGTCAGAATTAAAAATCCAGGCCTTTTGATTCCAAATTTTGAACTCTTGCCTTCACAGTATAGCTATTTAATTCTTTTTGGAAGAAGTGATGGAATTTGAGGGTCATAAGATAATAGATGTAATATATATAGAAGAATTGGCCATGTTTAACATATATTGGATTACTTGCTGTCTAAGGGAGGGGTAGAAGAAAGGGAAGGAGAAAAAAAAATTGAAACACAAAATTTTGCAAGGATGAATGTTAAAAACTAAACTATTTTTTGTAAAAAAAATAAATAAAAAAAAAGATAATAGATTCAGAGCTGGAAGGGACTTTAGAAATCATCAATCCAAAGAGCAGTGGATAGAGCACCAGCCCTGGAGTCAGAAAGATCTGAGTTCAAATGTGACCTCAGACACTTAGCACTTCCTAGCTGGGTAAGTCATTTAATTTCAATTGCCTCAGAAGAAGAAGAGGAAGAAGAAGAAGAAGAAGAAGAAGAAGAAGAAGAAGAAGAAGAAGAAATCATCTATCCAACCTGTTACCAATGAAAAGAGTTTGGAAGAATCCATTAAAGGAATATGCCATGAGGCCTGAGTGTGCCATTGACTGGCAGGTTACATTCAAAGGGGAGTGTAGCAGACTAACCAGATTTAGCTAGAGTAAAGAGAAAGATACCATTAAAGAGAAGACACTATGAGTTAGTTGGGAGAGAGACAGAGACTACCTCATAGTAAGCTTAGTCCTAAAAGACACTTATCTCAACCTACTTATTTTTAATGAAAAAAATTTGAGGCTCAGAATCATGAAATGAGTGACTATAGGTAATAAATGGACAAGTTAGGATTTGAACTAAGGTCCTCTGTTAAAACCCAGTAATTTTCTTACTCCTTACCCCCACAATAAAGACATCATGACCATTTCATTGCTTCTTTTAGGACCATTAAACATACTGAGCTCTGCATCATTTTGTACCATTGTCCAGGGATGAGTATGGGTGACCCAATTCAAGTCCCCAGAAAATCACTCTTAATATTTTCTTTTTCCTTTGAAGATGTCACTTTGGAAAGAAATCCTCCTATATCAGCAATTTGGCCTTTACTTTCGCCCTTTAGGTTTTAGCAAGCTTTGGCAAGATAGAAAATGAGGTGATAATTACTCAAAGGCCTTTGTTTTCATTTTTGAAAATTTCTTTATAGTAGCTAATCCTTAGGCACCAATAGGGTGCACTACTTGGGTGGCTATGTGTGTATACAAACTTATTCCTGTTTTCATCTCTGTTCTCTATAAGATGTGAAGCACCCTCTGGTGGTCATAGTTAATTCCAGCTCCTGGAAGTGACAGCCAAAGACCACACCAGAAAAGGCAGTTGGAGGAAAGACCAAGATTGCTAGCATTAATACCATATTATATTTTGGAGCTTTCCTCAAGTGCTCCAAGATTATAATCCTGTTAAAAGGAGAACTTCTGTTCTTATCATTAATTCTATTCTATTAATTCTAAGAATGCTTATATTGACAACTATATTGGAGAATCTGTGGGCATTAGTGGTAGTAGAAAGGAAAATTAATTAAGGAACCTAAGAAGGATGGATTAATCTTTCAGTGGCCCCAGACTGACTTCTGAATAAATTCAAACTCCTTTGCTTACTACCTAAAACCTTCCATGATCTGACACCACCATACCTATCTGGACTAAATTCATATAATCAAATACAATTTAGTGACTACTGTACACTCTAGACCTAGATGAAATGAAAACTGTTAAGGAGAGGGTGATCCATAAAGTCTCTTCCTTTCTTGGTACATCAGCTTTCCATATATTTTTCTTTATCTATAAAATGGGAGTGGCAAAGCCCAATCTCCCTATTGTTGTTTTTGTTTAAAAAGATAATAGATGTTAAATTATAATGGAAGAGTGAGGGTGTGATTATTATTCTTTCATTACTGCTTCTCAGTCTTATAATTGTATATTTTGACTGTATCATTTTAATTCAGTGGGGTGCCCTGAGGCCTAATGACATTAAGTATCATTAATAGGAAATCTAATAAACAGATAAATGCATTTAGAAAAAGGTAAATGGAATTTTCTGCACTGTCCACTGATTTCACATAGCTCATTTTGGGTTTACGAGAATGAGAAAGGTTAGGGACATATAATAGTTTGCATCATTCTGATTTCATAAGAACAACAGAAGTCAGAAGCAACTCTCTGATTTCTTCCTGACACTAGAACGTGATGGGTCTCAGCAGGAGTATTGTTTACTCATTCTTTCAAGGGACACTTGCAAGACATCCCCAAATATATCTTCTCCTATGACAGGTACTACAGTGCTTGAATTCTCCTATTAGCAATTTTTTAGCCTGACATTTCAAGTCTTAAAAATATCTTATCTCAACCTACTTATATTTCCGATTATTCCTCCACATAAGAGCCAGATAAATGGATATACACATCTCTGAATATATTTTATGTTTTATCACCTTAGTATCTTTGTCCATATCATATTCCCTATCTGGAACTCCCTATCCTTGACTCCGTATTTCCAAATGAAAAACCAAACATTTCCCAAGATCCTTCTTCCCACCCAAAAAAATGTCTTCCTTGATCATGCAATCAATTCTCTTTCCCTCTGGAAATCATAGCATATAGAATCTCAAAATTGAAAAGAAACTCAGAAAATATTTAGTCCAACCCCATATAAAATTATTTTACTGATGAGAAATCAAACCCAGACTTTCATGCTGAAAATACAAAATTCCAATCTTTGGATCACTACAGAACTGATTGTCTCTTACGTGGCAGTTGCCTAGACTGACTTGAACTGCAATTATTTCCATCAGGCCTTATCTCCCTCCAAAAAGAGTGCAAGAGTTTGGAAAGCATGGACTTTGTCCTTGTTTTTGTTTCTGTTTTTAACTCCTCCTAATGTGTAAAGCAGTTTTAAATAAATATTTGCTGAATGCATGACTGCTTTTAAATGAAAATGCTACCCAGAAAGAAAAGCACAGTGAGGCAGTGTGGTATCTCCTCTATTAGACTGTGGACTTTTTGAGGGTAGGGATTCTCTTTTACCTCTCTTTGTATCCTTAGGCACTTAATATTTATTGATTGATTGACACTAGATTTGCAATAGAGGATTTGGATTTGAGTTTGGCTCACCTCCTTTATATGTTTATGACAGTGGGCTATTCACTCAATCTCTCTGAGACTCAATTTCCTGGCATGTCAAATGCGCTGGTTGGATTATATGATATCCAAGTTTTCTTTCAATTCTAAGTCACATGACTGAAAGTAATAAGAAAATTTCAGTGGCAAGTCAAATGGAAAAGTTCCATTGTCCTCAAGGTGCAGTGACAAAGAAAACATTAATTTTAAAAATATTATTTCCACTAATAAAATTATATCAGCTTCTTATGAACTTTTTGGCATGGATAGCTGTCCTTATCATTTCTGACTTCATGATGATCGCACCTATAGAAGTCATCTATAGAGGTCATCTAGTCCAACCCCTGATTCTGCAGAGAAGGAAACTGAGTCTCAGAGTAAACAACTTGACTGATATCAAACAGGTAGTATCAGAGTAAAGATTTAAAATCATTGTTCTCTTGTTAGAATTAATGCTCTTTCCACTGGACTATATCCTTCTTTGTACATTTTTCCCTCTAGAGTTTCTTTTCTCCCCTTACCCAAAGTCTGCTCTATGATTTCAAATACAGAACTGATGGCCCTTTCTTAATATGAGTCATAAACAGTATATCTTCATCTCTGGGGAGATATAATATTGAACCTTATCCTTGAATTATTTTTGCATGGTTATAACTTTCTTTGATTCTCAGAAGTGCAACTAATCAGTCATCTCTCATCTCACTTTTACCCTCAGGTTCCTCCTTTAGCCATATCTCAATTTTGCATTTTTTGTCTCTTATGGATGGATGACTTTGCTTGATCTATTTACATATAGGGCTTTGTAATTTCTTTCTTTTTTCCTCAGTAGTATTTGATGTCTCCAAATATATGTAAGGATAGTTTTCAATGTTCATTTTTGTAAAACTTTGTGTTCCAATTTTTCTCCCTCCCTTCCTCATCTCTCTTCACCCCAAGACAGCTAATAATCTGATACAGATTAAATATGTGCAATACTTTTGTCATCTTGTACAAGAAAAATCAAGCTAAAAAACCCCCCACAAGAAACAAAGAAACAAAAATACTATTCATTGATCCACATTGAATCTCCACAGGTCTCTTTCTGAATGTGCATGATATTTTTCATCCCAAGTTTATCGGAATTGACTTGAATTACCATATTGTTGAGAAGATCCAAGTGCATCATAGTTGATCATCACATAATCTTGTTGTTCTTGTGTACAACATTCTCTTGGTTCTATTCACATCATTTAGCTTCAGTTCATGCAAGTCTTTCTAGGCTTTTCTGAAATCAGCCTGCTCACCATTTCTTATAGAACAATAATATTCTATTACTTTCACATATCATAATTTATTGAGCCATTCCCCAAATTATGGGCATCTAACTCAATTTCCAGTTCCTGCCACCACAAAAAGATCTGCTGCAAATATTTTTGTACATATGGGTCCTTTTCCCTTTTAAATTCTCTTTGAGGTACAGATTCAGTAGTGAGACTTCTGGATCAAAGGTACCCACAGTTTTATAAAGGCTCTATACTTTTTCAAAGAACTTCTGCATCTATTATTTATTTTGACCACTACAAAATATTATGGTGATCTGCATGGGTACAAATAATGTGGCCAGAAAGGATCTTAAAAGGTACTGATAAGGATTATAAATTTTAGGGAAGATTTTGAAAACCTTAAGAACATAGTTGATATTTTCATCACTACCTGAAGGCTATGGCTTCAAAAGAGAATTATATAGATTAGGAAAGTGAGGATCAGAGAAGTGATTTATCCAAGAGCATACAATTAGCAAGGTTCAGATTGGAACTTGAATCTTGATGTTCCTAATTCCAAATCTGGATCACTGGTCAAGGGAGGTGGGATGATAATAACTGACAATGAGAGACAGAGTTACCCAAGTTTTACTCTTTTCCATTTTTTTGTGCTAAGAAAAATGATCTTTGGAATGGCAAAGAGTTGAAATGGGGGTGAAACCCAAGACAACAAGGAGATGGTAATCTATCAATCAACAATTTATTAAATTCCTACTATTTTCCAGGAACTCTGCTAAGTGCTGGAGATGCAAAAAGATAGCTCCTACCCTCAAGGAATTTACAATGTAATGGGGGAGACAATGTTTCAACAAATATATACAAAGCAAACTCTAAAAGGATAAATAGAAAATAATTTAAAGAGGACAGTCACTAGAATTAAGGGAGGTAGAAGAAGACTTCTTGTAGAAAGTAGGATTTTAGCTTGAATTTAGAGGAAGCCAGAGAGGTCACTAGTTGGAGTGGAGAGGGAAGAATATTCCAGGCATGAGGGACAGTCAGAGAAAATACTTAAAATCAAGAGATGGAATGTCTTGTTCATGGAACAGCTAGGAGACCTATGTCACTAGATCAAAGAGTATATGTTAGGGAGAAAGGAAGATTGGAAAGGTGGAAGGGATAGATTATGAAGGGCTATGGTTAGAAAATATCTAGCTACTCTTCTTTTTTTTATTAATACTTTTTATTTGCAAAACATATGTATGGGTAATTCCTAAACATTAACCTTTACAAAGCTTTCTGTTACAAATTTTCCCCCCTACTCCCCACCCCTCCCCTAGATGGCAGGATATCCACTACATGATAATTACATTAGAATACTTAAGAAATCGAATATATGTATAGTTATTGCATCATTTTTTTGTGCAGGAGAAATCGTATCTACAAGAAAGAATAATCCGATAAAGGAAATATAATGCAAGCAAACCTCAATAGAGAACATGAAAATGTTATGTTGTGGTCCACATTTCACATCCCTCTCTCTGGGTGTATATGGCTTTCTTCACTGAACAATTGGAACTGGTTTGAATCTAGCTACTCTTCTTAATTTCAAGTCATCACCCACTATATCTTAAAAGCTTAGATATAGAGTAGAAATATCTGGGTTCAAATTTCTCTGGACCTTAATTACCTTACCTACAAAATGAGGGGTTGGTCTAGAAATTCTCTATGGCCCCCTTTCATCTTTAAGTCTCTGATGATATAATTTTCAACATCTTCCTCCCTATTAAAAAAAAAAAAGAAAAACTCAAGCACCAAATCCATGTTTTCCTTCTGGTCCCCTATCCCCTCCTTTTAAGGTCTTAGCTTAACCCTGTCTGGTTTCACTTACACCATTCCCGAGCTTCAGCCACAGCCACGGAGACAGCCCATGCTGACAATGAACAGGCTCGGCAGTGAAGGGGGAGGCAGCTGTGAAGGAGCCTCAGGAGGACAGAAGGAGATTAGTGCCTTGTCCTTCTTTGGCTGAGCAGTGAGCTCCCGTGAGCTCCCTGTTCCTCCCGCTGTGGGCTTATGTAACACATTCACAGGACTTCATTTTCCAGTAGATTGAAAGCAAAGCCACTGTTGATTTTCTCCAAAAAGATCTATTTGGAAGTGCAATTGCCTGGAATTACATGGTGGCAGCAAGAGGCCAGACCTTGCTGTAAATAACTTTCCTCTCAGCTACACACGCTTGAGTCCTGCTGGCATCTTTGGCTTCCTTTTAGATGGTTTTGTTTGAGGTGGGGTGTGTGTTTGTGTGTGTGTGTGTGTGTGTGTGTGTGTGTGTGTGTGTGTGTGTATTGTCTTGATGTTGACTCTTATTTGGACTTTCCCCTCATTTCCCTGTTTTTCCTCTTACCTCCCAAAATGTATTTGAATTAGGGTCTGATATAAAAAATGAGAAAAATACGTGCTGCTGGTCTACCTCTAATATAGGTTGATTTTCTTGCCTTTCCATTCCCTGGGATAAGCCCTCATGATGGCAAACAATAGTCTGATGACCACTGGGATATGATACATAAAAAAGGAGTCCAAAAGTAGTCCTGTGTCCACAGGTAGCATAGCCTTGAACATTTGGAGTTTAGCCTGGTATACCAAGGGCAGTTAAGGAACTTGCTGCTTTCTGGTCACAGGGCATCTCCCATGGAAGTAGGTGCACGTGCTTTGACTATGTGGAGGACTTGTCCTCTGCCCCCTTTGGTTGTTTGGAATGTTTGACCAACAGCTCCTGGTTGGGTCTTCCAAATCCTCATGATAAAGGGATGCTCCTCATCTGTCTTTTACTTTACAATAAGTTTAGTGCTTAGAGAACCTAAAATTTACTATAGTTAACATGCACAATATTAGGGAGTCTTTGATAAGTGGTGGATGCTACTCAGTGAACATTCACATTCTCTGATGAGTGCTTGAAATATAATATTAATATTAATGATAATAATAACTTCCTTTATATAGCTTTTTAAGGTTTACAAAGAATTTTTCTCCCACAATAATCCTGTGAGACAGTAGCACAAACTTGTTATCCATATTTTACCTGTGAAGAAATTGAGTCTCATAAATGTGAACTCACCCACAGGTACATTAGCAGAAGAACAGCTATAACCCAATGCTCTATGACCCTAAACCTAGGGCACTTTCTACTACATAGTGGTGTAATAAGCTGTATTCCTAGTTAAGATTGTCTAGAGCTGTGGGGGGAAGAAGACTAGACTGACATTCTATTGGGGCAGTTTATTTATTTATTTCTCAATAGTATTTTATTTTTTCCTAAATACATGTAAAGATAGTTTTCAATATTCATTTTTGTGAGATTTTGTGTTCCAAATTGTTCTCCCTCCCTCCCTTATTGCCCTTGCCCCAAGACAACAAGTAATCTGATATAAGTTAAATATGTGCAATTTTAAAAAATGTATTTCCATATTTGTGATGTTGTGCAAGAACAATAAGACCGAAAGGAAATAGAAAGAAAAACAAACAAACAAACAAAAAGTGAAAATACTATACTTCAATCTACATTCAGTCTCCATAGTTCTCTCTTTGCAGGTGGATGGCATTTTCCATTTATTGGGACGATTTAGAAGCCTAATGTGTCTTCACCCAGATAATCTCTTTCTCAGTGTGGGTATGACTGGCCAGTTAGTGGCCAATCACCACCTTGTATATTGTCAACATACACATTGAACTTTTAAGTTTAAAAAAATTCTTCTCCCAGGTTGGGGTTAATTTATACGACCCTTCCTGCTAAGCAGCAATAGTTTAAGCAATTTCCAAGGGGCTAATTAAGAGGCAACATTAAGGACCAAGGATAGGGCTGAGTGATCTTTAGCCATTCTCGGCTTCAGTAACAGGTTAGGGGAAGCTCTGCTGCCCTCCAGCTGCAGTTTGTGAGAGTAGCAGTGGGATGAGAGTCAAACTATATGGCAAATGTAGGTCAAAGCCTGAATTTTCATTCAGAAAAATTCAGGCTGACCTATATGCCAATTCAATTTATACCCCACAATATATGGTAAATGGAAGATTGCAGTAGTTTGCAGGGGAGAAATTATACTCCTGGCTGAATAGTCTTGGGGACTACTCATTAAATAAGAGTAGTGGTATTAAATAAGACTAGTGTGTCATAAGCAAGCACTTCTACAGAGAGGACTAAATCAGGCTGGAAAGAGGTACCCTGTAGTTCTTGCTTGCAATCAGTGTCCCTTTTTATAGCCAGTTGATAAAATACAATGCTCACTGAAACGACGTTTCTATGTCTTTGATAAAATCATATTTGAAGTATTTTGTCCATTTGGTCACCTAGTGCACCTGAGTCTTAGCAGATACTATCTATAAGGTGATTTGACAGGTCAAGAAGGGTCCCATCAGGAAGGTATTTGAAATTCTACCATTAGACACTTATTATTATGAAAAATGTTGTAGTCCTGAAGAGTCTTTAAAGTTCAGGAAGGGTCCCTCCAGGAAGGTACTTGAAATTCCACCATTAGAGTCTTATTATTGTGAAAAATGTTGTAGTCCTAAAGTATCTTTAAATGGGGCAATACTTTAAAATTTATCTAATATAAAGACATATTTCTTACTGGGTGTAGTAGTGATGGAGTTTGTTTATTCATGTTCAACTCTTCATGATGCCATTTGGAGTTTTCTTGGCAAAGATTCTAGAGTGGTTTGCCATGTACTTTTTTACCTCATTTTTACAGATAATGGAACTGAAGCAAACAGGGTAAGTGACTTGCCTAGGTTCACATAGCTAGTGTTTGAGGCTAGATTTGAACTCAGGAAAGCGAGTCTTGTTGACCTCAGTCCTGGTATTTTCTCTGCCACGTCACCTAGTATGAGCATATAGTTTCTTCAAGGCTAAGGCTGGTGGAATGTTTGAGTTCTAGAATTCTGAGCTGCAATTAAGCTGATTTGGTGTCTATCCTGTCTAGCACCAACATAGTGAGTCCCTGAGAGTGGGCCGGTACTAAGATGTTTAGGAAGCTACAAACTAACACAGGTCAGAAAGGAGCAGGTATAAGCTTCTGTATTGATCAATAATGTAATTGGACTGTGAGTGGCCACACATCCAGCCCAGGGGAGATAAGAAATCCTAATCTTAAAAAACCAAAATGCAACCAAAACCTTCTTAATAATTAGAGATGTCCAAATGTAGAATAGGCTGTCTCTTGAGATAATGAGCTTCCACTCATTGGAAATCTTCAAGCGCAATACTGCATGAGTATATTCTGAGGTTGTTAGCAATTCTTACTCAGCACGGAGCGAGTTGGATTAATTAATTTCTGAGTTCACTTTTAGAGCAGAATTTCTCAGTTTAGATTAATTGATCGTATTTCTTTGTCATAAAGACAAATGATTGAAATGAAGTCCTATAGGAGCAAAACAGACTCTAGGAAACTACAATGTTTTAGGAGCATTAGAAGAAGGGGAGAGATGCTGAAGGAAGATAATGAAAAGTTATAATGTGTGGGTATGGATACTGAGTTGGGTAAAGTTAAGTGAAATTGTTCTATTGGCAAGAGTTGAAAAAACCAGGGGCTTGTAGCCAGAAGAAAAGATGAGTTTGAGTAACATGAGAGCTCTTTATAAATAAAGTAACTTTAAATTAGGCACTCAAAAAAAATCAAAAAGGGGAATGAGATTCTATATGACTCCATAAAGTAAAACTGGCACCAGTAATAGTTACCAGAGGGCATATTTTAGCTCAATTATAAGGAAGAACTTTCCAAGAAGTGACTCAAGATACAATCCAAGGAAATAAAGGCAGTGACTCCATTAGTTTTTATTGAAAATGACCTACTATACATATATATGTATATATGTAATATACATTTTTTGTGTGTGTGTAAATATATGTATTCCTCTTCCTGAAGCTGAATGTCTCTTCCTGAAGCTGAATCTCTCTTCCTCCAACATCATCAAGGCAAAGAGATGGAATAAGTCTCCTTTATTCTATCAATGCTACTCAGCTCCTGTGGCACAGTAGCAAGAATGCTGCCTCTGAAATTACAAGGTTTGGGTTTGAATATTAGTTCATACTATTTAAATTCTTTGAGGTAAATTCTTTGACTTCTAACCCAGTTTACTCATCCAGAAAAAAAGAGGTAATTGGAGGAGAGAAGGATTTGGTTCTTGACTGGTGTGTATATGTGTATGTTTCATAAACGCCTTTTGTATCCTGTTGAACTCTCTCAAAATAATGTTTAATTTAATTTAATTAATTCAATTTGAAGGCACAATATAAACTATATAGGTTTGCAAAGGAAATTGATTATATTGAAATGATGATGATTATTTTTTTAAGTTTAAGGATCCTGGGTTAAGTGTCCTTGAACCAAATGATCTTCTAGTCTATGATTCTTTTGCTTCTTTGAGGCTGCCCTGATCTCACCTGTCTAGTGATGTGGAGGAAGAGAGATAAATACAGAGTTGGCTAGCAACCCTCTAGCCATGGCCCTTTGGGCATGTTAGGGGATTAATAGCCTAGCAGAGAACTGCCCCTTCTGCCAGTTGGAGGCATGTTTAAGTTCAGTGCTGTTCGAGTGTTTGCTTGAGCTCTTAGTAGCTCTGCCAGCTTTGCCCAATTTAGTACTATCTACAGATTTCATTAACATCCTGTCTACTCCACTTTGAAATCCTTAATGAAGATCTTAAATAAAATTTGACATGATTATTGCCATTTGAGAAGCACTCTGTATTTACCAAATGCCTCTGGAGCATTTTTATTCCTTTCCCACCAATAACCCCCAGGGAAGTCGAT
Source organism: Myrmecobius fasciatus (assembly GCA_023553655.1). Taxonomy (NCBI): domain Eukaryota; kingdom Metazoa; phylum Chordata; class Mammalia; order Dasyuromorphia; family Myrmecobiidae; genus Myrmecobius; species Myrmecobius fasciatus. The sequence continues at coordinate 135,075 of JAJPUD010005372.1, forward strand.
TAGCAGGTTATCCCCATTTTATAGGAAAAGCTCAAGGGAATTGAGTGATTTGCTGTAGGTTATGCAGCAAGTGAGTCCCCAAGCTCTGATTATCCATCCTCCTTCTTCTGGCCAAGCCCTGCTTATTGAGCCTCACTGCCTTTTCAATGATTTTCTTGGCATTTTGCAAACACCCTCCCAGGCTCTGTTTCTGAAGATCATTTCCCCTTTGGTTCTGGTCTCGCAGCCTGTGTTTCCAGTCCTCAAAAGATCCATTCTTTTCCTGGCCAATTTGAATGAATTTGCAAGTAAAATTTCTTGACGGGCATCAAATGCTTTGCTGAGCGTCCAAACACACACTGTTCTCCCATGCTACCTTCCTTCGTGTAACTTTGTAAGCCTGTCAAAAAGACTGTCTAGTTGCCTTTCGTGATTTGTCCTCTGTAAACAATTGCTGAGCAAACGGGCTTATTGTCTTTTGGGAAGTGACACCTTTATGGGGAAATGTAGGGAACCCCAAAGCAGGGGCTCCAGGTAACTGCTTCCACACAAAGAATCAGGAGATAGAGAGCAAAGCAAAGCAAAGCAGGAAAACAACTCAAACTAATTTCTTCAGACCCCACTTGACATAAGCATGCCAAGAAAATTAAGAGTTACTTAACTCTCTGTATCTTAATTTTCTCATCCATCAAATGGGCAGAATAGTGAAAACCTAATTAAGGGTTTAAAGTCTTCTGAGCTTTAATACTCCAGGCAATCGTTAATCTTTAGAAAAGGGATTTTTTCCCCCTACACATCTTGATGATGTTTTTTAACCTGTTTCCAGAAATTATATTTTCTATTCCAATCATTCTGCTGTCTTTACATTTTGACTTGTTACATACAAACAGACTCTCTCTCTGTGCCTCTCATATACACACAACTGGTTCTCTTACAGAATGTCTCTTCCATTCTCTATTTCTGTCACACTTGGGGAGGTAACATGGTGCTGTGGAATTCAGTTTGGGAATAATTCAGGCTGGGAATAAGAAAAAAAAATGGTTCAAATCCTAGCTCTGACAGTAACTACAAGACTTTGGTATAATTTTTTTTCATCCTTGTATTCTTTTTAAAAAATTATCTATAAAATGAAGCAGACAGGTGGTACAGTGAAAAGAGAGCTGGATCTGGAGTCAGGAAGACTTAAATTAAAATCTGACCATAGACAGTTTTTAAGTGTGTGATCCTGGGCAAGTCACTTAACCTTGATTGCCTTTATTTTCTCATTTGTAAAATGAGCTGGAAAAGGAAATGACAAATCAATCCAAGGTTGATTTTGCCAATAAAACTCCAAATGAAGTCATGATGAGTTAGACATGACTGAAATAGCTGAACAACAATGTAAAAATGAAGGAGTCATATTAGATGATTTCGCATCATTACATGATTTTATATTGGGAGGTTTTCTCCCAAATCTAAATTCTTAGTTCTCTTTTTCATCCTTTCCCATCTACTTCCTCTCTTTCTCCCAGGCATTCCCTGAATTTGTGCACACACACATGTATATATGTGAAATACTGTTACTATGAAGGAAGTCTATGATTGAAAAATTTCCCCTGAAT
>JAJPUD010005372.1:136664-160695 GCA_023553655.1 Myrmecobius fasciatus
TCCCAAGATCCCACTAGCGTAATGTGCTAAATCCTGACTAGCTGAAGGAGAGGCTATGGCAGAAAAAGGCACAGGGTGATCTGAGCTCCAAAGAGGGTTTCTAGACTCCAGAAAATTCATTTATACCAGGAAAATGCCACCTGTTCCTTAAGAGCCAGTTTAGACTAGCCATATCTGATACCTCCACTTACAACCTAGACAAGAGGCAGAAAGGTTATGTGATTTGTGTTCCTGGAATTGGTGGACACTCTTGGAATTTTTAGTACTGCTAAAATTAAAGAAAACATTAGGACAATGGAACAAGCTGCATATGAATCTGGGCACCAGAGGATAGAGGACAATGACTCACTGCATGACCTTGAAATGTTTATTTAACCTGATGAGGTTTCAGGTTCCATATTTATGAAATGAAGATGAGAATATCTGCTTGGCTGTCTCTTTTGTGGGGATATGGAGAGAGCAAACGGCATCATAGACAATATGTGAAGGCATTGGAGCAAAGATACTTTATAAATTTGACTTCCTTCTCTGCCACAGTGACACAGTGATTCTTATCACCCTCTTGTTATATATCTTCTTTATTCTATTCTATACAAATACCACTGCCATATTTCAAGGGATGTCACGTGTTTCCAATCTGACCTCCTTTCTTGTATAAACTACTCACAACTGCTTCTCCCTGAAAGTCTCTGGTGAAGGTTTTTGTGGTGGATAGCCTCTTATAATAAAAAGTCAGACAATGGTATAGAAGCATATATCCTTAGTTATTTTACCAAGGTAGGATCAAAGAGTGGTGGTGAGCCAGATCATTGGAATTGACAAGACATTGGAGAGCTATTTATTCTCTGTTTCCTATCTTCAAGGACAGGTCTGTGGGAAAGTGTATATAGGGGTAGTAAGGTGGTGCAGTGGATAGAGTACTGGCCAGGAGTCAGGAGAACCTGAATTGAAATCTTGCCTCAGATACTTTATGAACTGTGTGATTCTGAGCAAGTCCTAACCTCAATTTCCTCCTCCTACCAATCTCCAATTCCCAAATCCCTTTCCCTGACAAAGAAAGAAAGAAAGGATATATCTATATCTATATCTATCTATCTATATATATCTGGAAAAGTTTCCAGATTGATTAAGTGAAGTGGAACAAACAATGAGGTCTAAGCCCCAGTCTGTCACTATTTATTTTTGTAACTTTGGGCAGATCCCTTAACCCTGAAATGCCTCAGGTTCCTCTTCTATCAAATGGAAAGAATGTAATCTATTCTATTCAACTGAATATAACTGTTGAGATTAGACTTATATACCCAGAACTGAAGAGTATAGATCATACAAATCATAGAAGTCATTTAGCCCAAATCCTACTCAATAACACTACTAATTATATCTCACATTTGTGTAATATTTTAAACTTTACAAAGTGATTTCCTTATGGCAACTCCATGAAGCAGTTGATGCAAGAATAATTGCTTCTGTTTTGGAGGTGAAAAAACTTAAGCTCAAAAAGAAGTGATCTGTTGAAGGTGATCCAACTAAAAGATTTAATATTAAGTATAAAACTGATATTTAAATTCAGGTCATACAATTATAATTTTAAACATGGAATGGATCTAAGAATCTTTTTATTCTAAGTCCCTCATTTCACAGATGAGGAAACAGAGGCTGAGGAAGTTAAGTACCCAAGATCATACTCTTAATAAGTGGCAGATATAGGATTTACATCTAGGGCTTTTGAATCTAATTGCCATTCTGGCTCTTAATCCCAATCCTGGAAGTCTTGTAAACTAATCTTTTCAACATCCACAAGTCAACTAACTGCTTCCCTTTTGCTTGAATATTTCTAGTGATAGAAGACTCATTACTTCACACAGAAGCTCATTCCCATCTTGAATGGCTCTGATTGTCTGAAAATGTAATGGGCTGATTTGCTGGTATTGTAGGAAATTATTTTCTGTATTAAATTAGATGACATATATGAAGGTGCTTTGAAAAGTTAATGTTTTGTATAAATGTAAGGTATTAAGATTATTATCTTGGAAGCAGTAGAGGACAGGGCAAAATTGGAGAAGTGTGAAATTGAGAAAAATGCAATGGACAATTTTCTGGTATTGGAATAGATGAAAGAGATGGAATAACTGGGAGGATTTCAACCATCCACTCATTAGCTGGTGTCCTTCTTCATCTTTCTTCTAGGATGGTTTGAGTTCATTTCTTGTTAATACAGGAATTAATTTTTTTTATTTTCACATGGAATTAAAGGTAGCTTGTGCTTAGAAAAATGGAGTATTATTTTGTGACCTTAAGAATGCCAGTCTGAAGAATTCATTAGCAGAAAACAATATGTAATGATGAAAGCCAGCATTTATATAGTGCTCTCTAGTTTGCAAAGCACTTTATGTATATTATTTCATTTGTATCTCACAACAACCCTATGAGGAAGTGCTATTATTATCCTCATTGTATAGATGAGGCACTCAGGCTGAGAGAAATAAAATTGACTTACCCTTAATCACAGAGCTAGCAAGTATCTGAGGGAGGATTTCCTGACTAGTTCTACTATCCTGTCCCTTGCATCACCAATCTGTTCTGTCAATGTGAAAGAAAGACTACTCTGTGACTGGTTAGGTCAGCAGTTTGTCAGTTGGGAAAAAACTTCAAAACCTGAAAATGTTGAAAGTCTTAAAAAAATCCCACATTACATATAAAGATAGATTCAAACAATATTAATAAACAATAAAGCATTTTCCCTACAAATTCACTTTTATGATGTCAGTAGTGCTGAAGTCATGCATTGGTTAGTTAATTTCCCCTCAGCCCAATGAGCCTTGGGTTTGGAATAAGGGATTCTGGGTTAGAAGCCTGCTTCTGCTATTTAATATCTGACTGATCTTGTTCAAAGTTATATGCCATTATGGCAAACATTATATTATATATACATAATATTGCATCAGGGATAAAGATGGGTTCTGTTCCAAACCCACCTCTGTTATTTGCTAGCTATGTGACTTTGAGAAAATCAGTTCATATTTTTGAGAATCAATTTCCTCATCTGAAAAATGTGAATAACATCTGTAATACCTACTTTATAGCATTATCATGAGATTCTAAGGAGAAAGATATGTAAGATACTCACAATTTCTAAAACACTTATAAATATCAGCATTATTGGATAGCTAGGTGGTACAGTGGATAGAGTACTTGATCTAGAGTCAGGAAGACTAATCTTCCTGAGTTCAAATCTGCCTCCCAAATTTACCAGCTATGTGATCCTGGACAAGTTACTTAACCCTGTTTGCCTTACTTTCCTCATTTGTAAAATGAACAAGAGAAGGAAAATGCAAATTATTCCAGTGTCTTTGCAAAAAAGATCTCAAATGAGGTCACAAAGAATCAGACACAACTAAACAACACATATAATTATTATTGTTACTTAACGTCTCTAGGCATCTGTTTCTTCATCTGAAAATGAGATGATTTTATTAGATGTAGGACAAATGAAAAAAATTGCTAAGCATTTACTATATGCTAGGCTGTCTGCTAAATGTTAGGAATATAAATAAAAAAGTTATTCCATCCCTGTTCTTCAGAAACTTGCATTCTAATAAAGGGAAACATCTATTTATTTGCCAACATTGTGATCCCCCATTAGATCATTCATATAAACTGGACAACTCTAAAAGATACTGTATTCCAACTCAATGTTATTGGATGTCTCTTCCAGCTCTCAATCTACCATCATTTGATCTTTGAATTTTCCATTCTATGACTTCTGATCTATTCCAAGTATGGAAATGGCAATCATAAGAGGCCCTTTGGTCTTTTCTATAAATGGATATCACACCCAACAAAGGGCACCAATGAGAGCATGTGAATGGTGAAATCTCTAAAAAATAACCAGTACCAGAAAATGGTTCAAAGCAATACTTGATTAATGGTGGGTTAGTCACATCATCTCTATATCCAAAGGTCAGTACACTAATTATTGATCTTCAAGCTTTTTACCTAGTTCTCTGGGAATATCAACACCCACACATGTTCTTTTTTTTAACTTCATTTTTTTTTTGAGGGAAGTAGAAAACTATACAGTTCCATGGTTTAAGCTCATTCTTAAAATTAATGTCAGCTTCCTTTCTCTTGGAGAAATCATTTCAAGATCCCCCAAATCCTTTAGCACCTTTTCTTCTCTTTCCTTAAATTAATCCTTCTCCACCTTTCATTTAAGTCTTAGTCTTTAGAATGGACCAGAGGCCCAAGTTCCTTTCACTTATGTTGTTTTACATTTGTAAGGACAGTTTAGTGGTGAAGTGGGCAGAGGACTAGGTCTGAAGATACCAAAACCTGAATTCAAATATGATCTTAGACACTTACCATGTTACCTTGGAAAAATTATTTAGCTTCTGCTTGTCTCAGTTTCCTTACCTGTAAAATGGGGAAAATAAAAACCTACTTCTTAGGGGTGTTGTGTGATCTAACAAGAGAGCTTCTGTGAAAGACTAGACAGTATCTGACACACAGAAAGTACTATATAAATGTTGGTTATTATCACTTGCTGGAAGCCCATATGCACAGTTTCTAGGGGACAGATTGACATTCCTGAGAATTTGGGATAAAGAAAGGGGGAAAAACAGCCATATTCCTCCAGAGTGCAGTCAATTTCCCAATAATGATAATAGGAACATGACACTTTTGTACTTTTTAAATGTAGTGAAGTAGCACCAGTGATCTACCACCCTTGCAAAATAACTAGTGATTTGACTATGAGAATTTATCTTACCTACTTGGTATATAATCCTCCTAATCTTAAGGTTCAAGTCCAAGAAGTAAAATTATAAGTAGGGTAACATGATCCAAACCTCTTCACCTCTCCAGATTTATGAAATGGTACAATACTCTCGAATCACATTGATGTGCTCTGTGCTGGAGACTTAATTAATTAATATTTCCAAAGTATTTTTCCAAAGTATTCCAAAATATTTCCAAAGTGAGTCCAGAAGAAAAATGCTCAGAAGAAACATAACTTCTTTTTTTTTCAGGTTGACCAAGAAGCACCACCCATTAGACATTGCAAGCAGCTGAGTTCCCCAGAATCCTGCAACAACTTGATTTTCCTTAAGCTTTACTGTACTTATTTGTAGTACCTTTTACAGCAAGCAACTTGACATCGAGATTCCCAGTAGAATCTCTGCTTTACTCTGAATCCTGTGCTCTCTCTCATCTAGAATACATTATAACTGAGAAGTCAGAACCCAGTGAATGCAATTTAGTTCAATCCAATTCAAACAATATTTATTAGAACTTGCTATATGCACTGTTAGGTGTTCAGGATATAAAGCCAAAAGGAAATAGCTCTCAGCCTTAAGGAGTGTATATTCTATTGAGATCTCTCTCTCTCTCTCTCTCTCTCTCTCTCTCTCTCTGTCTCTCTCTCTGTCTCTGTGTGTGTGTGTGTATCTATCTCTCTGTGTACATATCCATCTTTCCAACTGAATATCTATATCTATTTATCAATAGAAAATATATTCAAAGTATGGCTTTAGAAGAGAGGAACATATTAATAATGGAGATATCACAAAGGGTCTCATGTAGGAGTTAACACTGGGACTGTGTTTTGGAGGAATTTAGAGATTCTATGAAGGAGAAATGTGGAAAAAGTGAATTGAAGACATAGATAACCACTTTTGCAAAAGCACAGACTTAAAACAAATGAAATTTCATGAGTAGGAAGGCCAGTTTGATTGGAATCAAGAGTGAATAAAAGATTTCCCATTAGAAAGGGGAAAAACCACTGGTTAATCAACAATAACTTTAAAGTACCTACTATGTACCAGATACAGTGCCAATCAGTGGGGATACAATGAAAACAACTGTCTCTGACCTCAAAGGGCTTGTATTCTAATGGGGATAGAAAAGATAAATAACTATGTATCTACAAACCCTGTACAGAGTAGACAAAGAGAAGACAATAGCTGGGAGGAAGGGAAAGCCAAGAAAGGACTCTTGCTGTGTAGGTAAGGTAGAATTTATACTGAATCTTAAAGGAAGTCATGGAACTTGAGAAAAAGATGTGAGGAAGGAGAACATTCTAGGTATGGGGGACAGTCATTGAAAAGGTATAGAGTCATGAGCTGGAATAACAAATAGACTAATGTAGCTGATTTGTGGAGGGGATAAAGTTGTGGGAGGAAGGCTAGGAAGGGGCAAATTGTGAAGGGAATAAAAAGTCCAACAGAGGGTTTTTATATTTGTTTCTAAAGGGAGAGACTGGAGTTTGTTGAATAGAGAGATAAATGACATCACCAGAGCTGCACTTAAATAAAATCACTTGGTCAATTGATTGGAGAATGGAGTTGACAAAGTATTCTGCTACTGAGTCATATTCAACACTTCAATGCGTGTTTTTTTTAAGATACTGGAATGGCTTGCCATTTCCTTCTCCAGATCATTTTATAGATGAGGAACTGAGACAAACCAAGTGTTATTTGGTCAAATCCCATTGGCTAGCATTTGAATCTTTCCCTATGAGTAATTCTCCATAGATATATATCCAGGCCATTTTCAAATACTTATCTTGATAAGATATCTACTAATTCACCTGGGAGTTCCTTCCTTAGTTTCTAACCATCCAGCCAGAGAATCAGAGTCACAACTAAGAGAGAATCATTAAATGGAACTTCTCATTTCTTGGTATAGAAAAGATCACAGAAAGGTAGTATGTAGCAGGAGAGAGAACATTGGATTTAGAGTTGAAGGAGACTTTAGTTCAAATCCTTCCTGTGTATCTATAGATGAATCATTTAAATTCTCTATGACTCATTATCTGCATATTATCTATAAAATGGAGATAATACATACATACAGTGTATATATATCAAAGGCTTTCTGGAGGATAAAATGAGAGAATGTATGCAAAATCCTTTGTAAACATTAAAATGCTATATAAATGTCAGCTATTATTACTGTGATTATGGAAAAGATACCAAAAAGCAGATGTGAAACACTAAGCTGTTGAGATCTAGGCAGCAGGGAGTGGGAGATGGGGCATGTAATTCTCAGCTGTTAGGATAACTCAGATCTGTGAGAATTATCAGGACCCAAATCCTAGAGGCTTTTGCACAAAATTTTATTTGCAGTCAGACAATTGAAGTGTGTTTTTGTATTTAAAAATACATATGTATATGTGTCACAGAAAAATGCTTATACATGTTCAGACAGGCCTGATGCCAGATCATTTTGTCTCCAGTCTAGGAAGAATGATCAATTTCTTAGTGTTTCACTAAACTCCAATCCTGGTACCACACTAAATGATGATCTTGCCACTGGCACTGCTTCTGCCTGCTCCTCCACACTAAGAATAGTGATTATCTCAACATATACCTCCAAAGATAGTATTTCTCCACTGAGGCTGAGAGAAGGCAATCTACTTAGTTTGGGGACTACATCTTGGAACTGAGATATTTTCATCGGAAGTTGGATATAAACCCAATCCAACACACTATATCTAGCCATCCCAGACCACATTTTACATCCAATTATCAATTAGAAAATCAGGCCATATTTAGTCTGAGCATAATGTCATTTCTACTTTCCTTCCCTCCCATCTCCATCTAGTTTTTACACCTACTCTAGAAAGAACAATCAGTTTAGTACTACCATTGCTGCTGGAATGGAGAATACCATCTGGTTCCCTAAAGTTCTACTCCCTATCTATGTACCTACCTAGATCAAAATTCCTTTCCCTGGCCACTATATTGTTGTATCTCTGTATTATGTCAGTCCTTTAAAAACAGGGACTATTCTTTGTATTTATATTCCCAGTGCCTTGAAAAATGACTAGTACAATAAATCCTTGCTTATCTTAATTCTTCCTTATTGTCTTGATTTGCCTTTGGAATTAACCCTTGTTCCTCTCTTACAATTAACCGTTCCTTTCCTATTTATGGAAAATAAAAGAGAAATACAGCTATAGGAGACAAGTAGCCAAGGATGTATGGAGGTGGAGGAAACTAACTCTATTGACCACATTGTTAGGCTGATGCTTGGTGCTTATGAGTTTGGTATCAAAGCAAATAGATGACTCTTCCTCTTAGGAATTCAATGAACGTAATGCCAATTACAATTGTATGATAAAGAATCACAAAATAGTAAAAAAAGATCTGTTTCCCTAGCTTTCTCTGTCCTGGATTTCTCATCAGGATGTGCTAATTAAAGCATAATCTTCCTTCTCTTTCTCTCTCTCTCTCTCTCTCTCTCTCTCTCTCTCTCTCTCTCTCTCTTTCTCTCTGTCTCTCTGTCCCTCTCCTCTTCCCCCCTCCTTCTCCCTCTCTTTTTTCCCCTCTCTTTATCTCCCTTTCCCTCCCCCTTCTCTCTGTCTCTCTTTCTCTGTCAATATCGAACATATTGATTTATTTACTTATTTTAAAATAAGATGAGAAAGTATCTTGTTGCCTTCCTTCTTTGTTTTACATTTATATTCAAACAGATATGATCTCTTAGCAATGTAGATACATAAAATGGCTATAACTAAATACAGTTCCTATTTGAAAAAAACTTCCCTGGAGTTGTGAGTTGTGTTAATGATGCTGACCTTGTAATTTAAAATACATTTCAAGAGGTGATTGGTTTCATTAGATTTTCCTTTTGAACAAATACCAAGAGTGGAATGCTGGTATTGAGGGCATACATTATTGGCATTTGATACAATTCCTCTTCATAGACAGGTTAAAGAGCAAAACAATCACTAGAGAAAAATACATTCATCAAATTCCTTATTTTCTTAGAGTTAATGTTTCCCACTGCTAGATGAAGCTAGATGAAGAACTGAATCATGTTTTTATTTAAATTTGACCTTTCCCAGCATCTCTCTACACAATGTTCCTGCAGACAATAGGCACCTAATGTTTTTTTGCATCGAGTAATGATGTTCTGGAATCATTCTCTGTCCATGTTCCTTATGGAGCTAATGCTTTCATAAATCATAGAATCATAGAACTATGTTAGAAATCACCATTTTTTTCAGGAGAAAGCTCTATTTCAATTTCTTGTTAAGTTTGAATGAAATGTAATCACCAGAGAATTCTGATACAAAGAGTGATATTGCTTGACTCAGTTTTCAAATAACTGAACACTCTTAATTATACACAAGTGGCTTATGTACAGAAAATGTTGCTTTCAAATTCTATTTAATTAATTACTTTGTTGACATTTTTTTCATTGATATTCCAACTTACTTATCTGCTTTGATGATACCTTAATTCTTTTTATTTATCCCCATCTTAAGAACAGCATATAGGGTACAACATGAATGGAAGCTCATGAAGCACTTAATCATAGAACTTTAGCTTTGTTTCTTGCATTTCTGTTAAAGATGATCTGTCCATTCTCAACATACAACCCAGATTTTTCGAGTTGGAAGGGATTTCAGTGGTATAGCCCATACATATTCACACCCAAAACTATCCAGCTCTCTTCCACAAAGCTCCATTATAACATACTCAACAAGTGATTGTCCAGCTAATCTTGAAGCTTTTCCAGGAAGGAGGAACTGCTTCAGGCAATCCATTCCACTCTGTACAGCTCTAATTATTAAAAAGTTTTTTTTTTTTACTGTCATTAAATCTAAATTGACATTTTTACAAGTTCCACCAATTGTTCTTGAATCTTTCCTCTGGGGTCAAACAGAACAAATCTAATCTCTTCTGCATAAAATAATTCTTAAAATATTCAAAGACAGCTGTCATATACCTTCCACCTACCCCCAAATTTTCTCTTCTCTACACCAAACACAATCAGATACTTTTACCAATCCTCATATGCCATGGATTCAACACCCTTTACCATCCTGGTTGCCCATTCAAGTGCTTCTACACTAGAGTGCATCAAACTGAACAGACTGTTTATGGAGTGAAGATACAAAGAGTGAAGAGCAGATAGTTTTTAGGGAGGAGATGAGATGAGAAAACTATAACTTCTAAAGCTCCTCCAAGGTGAATCTTTTTACATTTTAAGCTTTATTTTTTTTAAGTTAAATTGCTGAGTTTTTACTAACTATCTTTTATACAAGTAACACAAGTATTTTAATACAAATAACAACAAAATCTTGGGAAAAATTGGATGTACTATATAGTCTCTGTCCTCCAGAAATTTACAATCTGGATAAGAGACAAACTCAGACCCTTGAAACAATTGCAGAAAATGAAGAAATAAAACAATATCATATTAAATTTTGTAGTATATATTATAAATGCTTAGGTTAAACAAAGGGGATATATCAATGTAGCTATTGCAGTTAAAAGGAAGGATTCCTGGAAGAGACAGGGCTTGAACTAGTTTTTGACCAAGAATTGTTAGAACATTCTAGTTCTGAAGAATAGCACGAACAATGCCACAGTAGCAAAAATGAATGAAATATATTGAAGAGACAATAAAAAAAAATCGGCCTCATTTTGATATGTTCCTTGTGGAAGAGAAAATGGAGAAAAAAGGAGATTAGGCAAATTCTCAAAATATCAGTTCCATTCATATTAACATAAAGTAAAAATACATTTTAGCTTAAGCTGGACAGCAGCTATAGAGCAAGAAGTTAATCTGGTATTGGGTTCATAGGCTTTAGAGCTAGAAGTCATATCAGAGATCAACTAGCCCAACATTGTCCAATTACAGAAGAGAAATGTAAACCCAATTAAAGGTAATTGACTGGATCAAGGTCAAACAGGAAGCCTGGCTCAGAACTAGTATTCAGATTCAGATCCTGTGATATCTTTTCCACTAACTGTGCTACTTCCACTCTGTTTTCTATTATACTACATATTTATATGAAGGGGAGGAACTTAAACTATTTACAAATCTCAAATAGAAAATATTTTTATGGGTAATATAGTTATGTAATATTCTAATTCAGTTTTATTCATTGGTCTTTTAAAAATTTTTCTTGTCTAAGATTATTGATTTAGAGGAACTTTTCTGAAGAGGTAATTTCCTTTTCAGAATACTTGTTTCTAATGTAAAATCTTGTTGGGAGAGTAGAATACTTTCAGGAGGGAAGAACATTATTAATATATTGTGTGAACAATCTGATAGTTAAGAATAAATTGTTATTTAGTCATTTCAGTCATGTCCAACTCTTATTGATAGCATTTGTGGTTTTATTGATAAAGATACTGGAGTGGTTTGTCATTTCCTTCTCCAACTTATTTTACAGAAGAAGAATCTGTGGTAAACAGGTTTAAGTGACTTGTTTGGGGTCACATAGCTAATAAGTATGTGAATTCAGGTTTTCCTGACTCCAGATCCTCTGTGCCACCTAGCCACCATATAAATAGATGCATAAAATAGATGCAAGGGAGGAATCTGCAGCTTATAACTTGAAAAAGGTCTCAAACAGGAGATATCCCTTGATTTGCACTTTTATTTTAAAATAATACCTTTTTATTTTTCAGAATACACACAAAGATAGTTTTCAACACTCATCCTTGGAATTGAACTTTTAAATAGAAACTAGGAATTCTGAGGAACATAGGTGAGGATAGAGGGAAGTATTTTCCAGGTATGGGAATAGGCTTTAGGTAAATGCCTTATAAACACATAGCATTTAATTTCCAAAGGAAAAAAAAAACCCAATAACCTTGTTTGGATTAGAAGGTCCTGAGTGCTAGAACTGCCTCTTAGGTTATTTCTTTTCTTCCAATGGGTAACTCCTTCAGTTTAACCTTATGCTTAGAATCTTTGAGGGATCAATCCAGTAAGGAGATACTAGATTTCAAAATTAGGTGTTAGTACATACTCCCAAGACATAGTATTTCATATGTGTTCTCTGGTGTTCACCATATACACAAATAATAATTAGAGATGTTAATGTGATTTAGTGAAATTTATTTGACCTTTGTAGGACTATTTTGCTTTGTCTTTGTATCCACAGTGACTACCATAGAATTTAGAATATAATAGGTGCTTAATATATGCTTGTTGCTGAAATGGACTTTTCTTTCTGGAAAAATGAGGTAGGTGATATGATAGTTTTTGTCTTTGATAACAATAGCCATTCGATCCAATTCAGTTAAGCAAATATTAAGGACATACTGTGTACATATCATTGAGTGCAATACAGAAATAAATTAGAGGTATTCTCTGCCTTCATGGAGCATATTTTCCAGCAGAGACTATAATTCAGGTAGAATGAAATGTGCCATATGAATGAAATAGTATGATATAAAAAATGTAACCCACTGAATTTGGAGTCAGAAGCTCTGGGTTCAAACTCTGTTAGCCTCAGTTTCTTCATCTGTAAAATGAGCTGGAGAAAGAAAGTGCAAAACACTCCACTTTGCCAAGAAAACTTTATAAATTAAAATCAGATAGAAAAGTTAATGATTATTATTGTTATAAGGGAGGTATGAAACCCTATGGTAATTACAGAGGAAGGAAATAAAGTAGGTAGCATATTTTTGGAAAGGTAGATTAGATTATGCCATGAGTAGTTTAAGATGTTACACTCTAAAAATAGTATTTGGACTTGAAGGTAAAATGTGATGAAGACAAAGTGGAGTTGGTAGGAAAAGTTAAAGTCTTGGAGAAGATTCTAAACTCCTTGAGAGTAGGGCCCTTTTTTTGGCCTCATATCACTAGTATTTAGACATTGACTTGCATATAACAAATGCTTAGTGTTTGTTGAATTGAATCAAATTGAACAGAGAAGTGATGTGATTAGATCAGTGTACTGGGAAATTTAATCTGGCAGGTATGCAGGACAGATTGAAATAGAGACTGCAATGAGAGGCAATGATAAAGGAGTAGCTGAAAATGAGAAAAGAAGGAAAGAAACAAATATTTATTAAGTGCCTACTATGTTCCAGGCACTATACTAAGTTCATTACAAGTATTATATCATTTTATTTTCCTTACAATATACCTGAAAGGTTGGTATTATTATTATTATTATCCTTATTTTAGAGTTGAGAAAACTGGAGCAGATAAAAATTAAGTGACTTGTTTAGATAGTAAGTATCTGAGGCTGGATTTGAACTCAGATAGTCTTGACTCTTGGTGCAGTTCTCTACATACTGAACCACCTAGGCTCTAGGAGACCAAAAAAAAAGAGATATATATTTTACTATTTTAATAATGGTCTTCAAAGAGTCCACTTTTCACCAAGAAAAGCCAAACATCCCTAGAGGTTGTAGAAGCGGTTGTAATTTGTATGAATTGTACTGGATTTAAAATCTCAATACTAACTGCTTTCTTACCTAACTTTGTGACTCTGAGGAAATTACTTAATCTCTTTGGGCCTCAGTTTCCTCACTTTAATACAAGGAGGTGGAACTAGAATTCTAAGTATCCTTCCAGCTCTAAATAATCTTATACTATAATCATCAATCAGGATTTAATACTCATTTCTGCTCTATGTGGAGGTAACCAGTATATTAAGGCAAGAGTCAATGTGCTTGGGAAAAAATTCTAGAAAACCTCCCTAAAATTACAAAATAAATGGAAGGTAATTTTTTGGGGGGGAGGGTTCTGTGGAGGTTTTACATTATCTAGCTTTCTTATTCTTTATACACATACATAAATATATTGTATATAAGCATATATATTTATATACACATATATGTATATATTTACATACACACACACACACACTTGTTTTAATTGTTGAGCAATGGAAGTTCAATTTCCCATTATTGGGAAAGGGAATGCACACTCTGAGATATCTCACCAGTGGACTACCCCACCATTTCACCCTTGTTCTTTGAGTTGTACCTTCATCTCCTCTTAGATAATTCTTTGCACTCTCTGCTTATACATTCCAAATACTTCTTGACCCATTATTCTGGTGTCCTCAAAGCAGTTACTTTGTCAAAATAGTCAGCCCCTTTTGTCATGCTCCTAAATCATTCCAAATACTCATTGACCCATTATCCCAGTGCCCCTAAAGCAGTCACTTTGTCAATAACAGTCACTCCCTTTAGTCATGCTCCTAAATCATCCCAAATATTCATTGACCCATTCTCCAGTTGTCCCCTAAGCAGTCACTTAGTCAACAACAGTTGTCTGTGGAGTCAGGAACTAACTCCATAATCCATGCTCATAAATCAACCCTGGCAGAATCTCCATCGTCTGGGGGGAGGGAGGCCAGCTCTCTCTGACTTTCCTTTGGTTTATTTTTGGAGTACATAATCCTCAAATACTTTGGAGGAGGATTTGATGGCATAATTGGGGGATTGACAACTGTTAGTGAAGTATGCCACAATCCCTTTTTCTCTACTTATAAGCACGTGGATTAAACTCATGACAGAAAGGCCTGAAATTCAGATGTAACTGTGAAGATGCCTTGGTTTTCTCAGGAAGAAACTTTGGGATAAAGATGGTGAATTATATAGAGACAGATTTTCATGTTAAGGCTCCCTCCCCATTGCCTATACATATATTCAAGTCTTCCTATCCTAAATAAAAGAAAAACAATAAACAAAAAAACCCTTTCTATAACTCTAACACTCCCTCAAACTATAATCCTCTGTCTCTGCCCATTCACTGCTAAATTCCAAGAAGGAGTAATTTACGTTCTCTTGCCTACACTTTCTCACCACCCACTCACTCTTCAGCTCTTTGCAGTGTGGCCTATATCTGAACCACTCTGCTGAATGTACCCTATCCTAAGTCATTAGTGACCTAGTTGCAAAACTCGATGACATCCTTTGGGCCCTCTTTTTTCTTGATCTATGACATTTGGCATTATTGGTTAGTCTCTCCTTAATATCCTCCTCTCTTGGTTTCTGTGACACTGCTTTATTCTAATATACTCTATTTTCCCTGATTTATTTCACATTATTCTCCTAGTTTGCCAAGCTATAGACAGACTGAGATCATTCTTTTCTAATCTCTTCTAGCCACCTCCTGCACCTATGAATTTACATGTGATGCCCCACATTTCTACCTGTCAGAATCCTTTTTCTTTCATGCCTTGATTAGGTATCATTTTCTCTATTAAACTTTTCCTTTTCTCTCCAACTAGAAGTAATATTTCCCCTCCTTGAATTTATCATTTCAGGCTCTTTTATGCATATAATCATATTCTAAGTTGTGTTTTTGAGGTATGTATAGGTGCTTCTTTTACCCTACTAGATTGTAAGTCCCATTAGGGTAGGAACTATGTCTATTTTTTAAAACCCCCAGAGTCCAGCACAGCACCTTATTCTAATTTGCTGAAGAATTATATGTTGAATTAAACTGAGCTTGATTGAGAAGGCAAAAAAGAAGAATGTATAAGTATAAAAGTAGCAGGAGAGATGAAGAGAATGGAAAAATGAGGAAATAAAAGCTACCTATAGTGATTAGTAGTAGGATGCCCCAGAATTTGTTTCATGTACCACAGTTTACCAGCCCCATATTTTACAATTAAACAAGAATGGCTTCTACTGGACTGCTTGTTTTTTTCTTCTAATTTAGGCCGTTGCACATGATTTGTAAAAGGGGAAGGTTTTCTCTCTATGCTGGTTTATAGGGGTATATGGGAAATAGACAAGATTAGAAAGCAGATTGGGCATTGTACAGATCAGTCAACCAATTAATCAATTAACAAGTATTTATTAAGCATCTTCTACATCCTAGGTACCCTGCTAGTGATGGAGATACAAGCAAAAAAATCTGTCTTTACCTTCAAGGAGCATAGATTCTAATGAGAGAGACAATATAGACATATAGAAGTATATACATGATAGACACAAAGTAAATACAAAGAAATCTTATAGAAAAGCCATTAACAGCTGGGGAATCAGGAAAAATCTTAGAAAGAAGGGAGCATTTGGACTGAGTCTTGAATGAAAACTAGAAATTCCAAACGATGGGCATTATTAGAGAGAGTGTTCCAGGTATGAAGGATAACAAATATGAAATCATAGAGATGTAAAATAAAGTGATAAGCATATGAACAACAAGTAGGCCAGTATAAAAGGATTGAAGAGTGAGAATGGGAGAATAACATGCAAGAATTGACTATGTGGAGATGGACTGGAATGGAGAGAAACTTAAATCAGTGAGACCAGTTGAAAGGCTATTGAAATAGTCCAGATAAGAAATAATTAGGGCATGAATTAAGGTGGTGGTTATGTGAGTGGAAAGCAATTGTGGAAGATAGAAAAGATGAGGTTTTGCAAATTATGGATATACAAGTTGAGTGAGATTGAGGAGATGAGATTGACACTGAGATCATGAACCTGGGTGACTGGAAGTGTGATGGTGTCTTAACAATAATAATAATATAATGATAAGAATAAGAATAGTGGATTTGGTAAAACAAGCAAACATGATTTAAGGCATATTGAGTTTTACATGCTCATAGGAAATTCAATCTGAAATATGTAATAGACAATTGTTTCTTATAGGACCAAATATCAAGAGAGAGACTAGGGATGGTTATATAGATAGGATGCCATCTACATATAGTATTTGATCCCATGTGAGCTAATGAGACAACCAAACAAAAAATGTAAAGAGAAAAAAAATCAAGAATAGAACTTTGAGGCATATTTCTAACTACAAATAGATGTGACATGAATGAAGATCCAGCAAAGGACATGGAGGGAGGTAGGAAGAGAACCAAGAGGGAGCAGTGTCATGAAAACCGAGAGAGGAAAGAATATCCAAGAGGAGAGAATCTTCAAAAGTGACATATGATTGTTAATATATTTTATTTGTATGTAGTCGTTTTGATGTCTCTTCCATTAGATGGTGGGTTCCTTGACAGTTGTGAATCTTTTGCTCTGATATCTCCAGTGCTTTGCACAGTGCCTGGAGAATAAATAGGAGCTTAATAAATGCTTTTTGAATGACATTACTTGGCTACAAAGAGATCAATAAGAAGGAAGACTGAAAAAAGGCCTTTGGGAAAGTCACTGGCAAATGATCATTGTAAAATAATGTTAATCAACAGGTCTCCTGAAGGCATAATCAACTTTATTTTGGCAAAAATTTCTATCACTATTGCTGAAAGAGCAACTACCTTTTCATCATCTGCAAGTTGTAGAGATGCTCTGTATGGAAAAGAAGGGCCTATGGACCTACCTCTGTGGTAGCAGAAAATTGAAAATCATATGATTTATCTACAGCATAGTATGATGTAAGTATGCATATACACATATAGACAAGATCAGGAATTAAATAAGAAATTTAGAGATATGATCAATATATCCATCATATGAATATGATGTGACCATTCTCCATTTGGAGATCAGAATATTCAGGAATTGAACCTACCTCCACCATCTCATTGTGGGAATGGATTTCCTCTTTTCTTTCTTGGTAAAGCAGGTTCAACTGAACCTCAATAGAGCAGCTCTCTGGGGTCATATGGTCATGATATCATTCCCTTGCAAGAAAATCAACTTCAGATGATCAGGCTTCCTTTATATCACTTGAATACTTGGGAGGAACTTTTCATTTCCTCCTAACCCCCTTTTCCTTCATGTGATTTCCAAGTAGGAAAGAAACCAGTTTCCAGAAGTATTGTTAACATCTACAAACTGGGAAGCCTCTTGTTACAAATGCTATCTGTGATATGGCTTCAGTGACATGGTTGGCTCCTTGACCCCAATGTTCCACCTTGAAGCTTCTGATTTTCACCTGGCCACACACTTCCCTAAAAGAGGGATTGGAGTGGAACATATTTTTGGAAGAGAATGCCTATTTTAAGCTGAAGGGCAGGGGCTCCCTGTCCTGCCTTTGCATTGGCTCATTTCTATTCTGCACTCAGCAAAAATTGAATATTCTCTAAACAATAGATGACTCAGCCTTTGCTAAGCCCTAGGTGAAATGGATTTAACAGGGAAAGAAAGAAAAAAGTCTTTTCTTCATTTTCCACAGTTCTGCTTGATGATAATTCTCAGTGCCTGGTGCCCCTTTCATCCAAAGTTCTCTAATTAATTAAGCCTCACAACTCCCCTGGCAGGTAGAGGAGTACAAGAAAGTTCATTTAAAGGCAAGCCTCTAAGATAAAAAGTGGCTGTTATTGTAGGGTTACTTTAAAAAGAGACAGTTCTCTATTGTGCCTTTTCCATTTTATAGAATAAATTGAGGCAGAAAGGGATGACATGTGTTTGCCTGGGATATACACTCAGTTCCAGTGACAGAGAGCAGTGCAGAATGGAGCCTTAGGGCTAGAAATTCTAGTGCTCTGTCTAAAGTCTACCAAAATATACATGAATTCAGCTGTGACACGAAAACATCTTTACAAAGGTCAGACTTCAGAGTAGGTAACACTAGTCAGGTAAGAATGTTGTGACCCCATTGGGGTTCTCTTAGCAAAGATACTGGAGTTGTTTGGAGAAGGAGGTGTCCTTCTCCAGCTCATTTTACAAATGAGGAAACTGAGGCAAACAGTTACATGAATTGCTTAAATTGCCATGGTAATAAGAGTCTGAGGTTGGATTTGAACTCAAGAAAATGAGTCTTCCTGACTCCAGACACAGTGCTTTATCCACTGAGTCACCTAGTTATCCTGTTCAGATAAGAATAAAGATATACAAAATGTAAGGGAGTGATTTTGGTATGGGCAGTAGGTATAGAATAATGCTTCCATTCTTATACTTAATACAATCAACTCTGGTCCTGAACCAAGATGGTAACCTTGTAATTAGAGAACATTGAAAAAGATGCAAGAGATGTAGAAGTAGAATTGGCAAAGACCTAATATCATTTTGGACGTAAGGATAAGGGAGAGCAAGGGGTATGAACCTAAGCTTGTAGACTTGGGTGACTAGAAAGTTGGTGGTGGCCTTGAGAGAAATAGGAAAGTTTTAAAAAAGAGTGGTTTGGGTGGGTGTGTGGGAAGATGATAAATTCTGTTTGGAACACATTGAGTTTGAGATACTTATAGGGCATCCAATAGGAAATGTCTAGTAGTTGGTGATGTGAGACTAGATCTCAGGAAACAGACTTTAGTTTGACCACTGGATGGTCAGAAGGAAATGAGTTCACTGAGAAAGAGACAGAGACAGAGAGAAATGAAGAGTCAAGGATATAGTCAACCTGATCATTCAACTACCCTCTAATAAATGACAGTTGTAGACAAAGAGTAATTTAGGAATGTAAATCACATTTTTGTTTTTGTTTTTAATCAGATTAATACACCTGGTCTGGCAGGGTGGAAGCCATATAGAGCAAATAGCCAAGGAGAGAAAATAATTATAGCTAGACTTTATATAGCATTTAATGTATAAAGTAGTTTACATGACCTCATTTTATCCTCTCATCAACCTCTGACATGTGTGCAATTGTTATTCCCCTTTTATAGATGAGGAAATAAGTTAAGATAGGTTAAATTATTCACCTAGAGGCACACAGATAATAAGTGTCCAAGGTAGAATTTGAACTGTGATCTTCTTGATTCTAATGTTCTATCCATCTACTTTTCTCTAACTAAAATACTAAACAGCAAAACTGAAAGGAAGGAAGGCACCATTATTTCTTCTTGATATAAGGTGTCAACTTTATTTTTGGAAAGTGATAGAAGATAAAAAGTACACTAAGTTTCCAGAATACATTGTGTGATTAAAGTAAGATTCATAATGCAGTAAATCACTCTAGTGTTGTTATTATTAATAATTTTTCTACAACCCAGAGGGGATTGAGTAATGCACCAGAGTAATTCTTGTGTTTTGTCTAGTTTGGAAAGAAGTTGTCTTGATTTTCATTCAAGTATTTCCCTTTTCTTTTTCACTTGGAGAAAAGAGATTTGTGGTCCCCTGAGAATAGTGTTTGTGAAGGAGAGGATTTGTGGTGTGATTTTAGCTATGGTATAAAAACAATTACCAATAGGAATAAAACCATGTTATAGATGTAAAATTTCTCACATATTTTAATAAATTTAAAATCTATTCACCTGCTATTTGTTGTTATTATGTCCAACTTTTCCATGACCCCATGAACCTAGCACATCAATACTGTCCATGGAGTTGGGGTTTTTTTGTTTTTTTTTTGGCAAAGATACTGGAGAGGTTTACTATTTCCTTCTCTAGTTCATATGCTATATATCTGTTCATCTGTTTATTGAATATATTGGTTACTTTATTATGTTAGTTATATTATATCTTCTGCCTGTAATGTCATAAGAATGCAAGTTTCTTCTATGTAGGAAATGTTTCATTCTTTTTCTAGTCATAGAACAAGCCTAGCACAGTGCCTGGCATGTAATAGGAACTTTAAAATGCTTAATCGTTGATTAACTGAATATACTTCCTCTTCACCTCCTGCCTCTTGGAATCTGAATCACTCTTTAGTGCTCAGTTCAAGTCATCTTCTATACAGGATTCTTCCAGAACCTGCCAATTCCCTTCCTCAAAATTATTTTCAATGTGCATGTTCTGGGAGGTGGGAAGCAGCATTTGCTTTACAAAAAAAGAATCTGAGTTCAAATTCTACCTCTCAATCTCATTGCCTATGTGACTTTAGGCAAGCCATTTGAACCTCTCTAAAAGGAAGGGCATAAACTAAATGGCCTTTGAAATCTCTTTCAACTTTAGAACTAAGATTTGTATTTATGTTTTTCCTTTTCCTTGATAATACAATGTAGGTTCTTTGAGAGCAGGGACTATTTCATTTTTGTATTTGTAAACCTATTGCTTAGCTCACAGAATGTCTGAAACATAATAAGCATTGAATTGAAATTTCATTTTTTTAAAAAAAAGAAATAAATTGATTTGAATGTCAAATGAACTTTGTCACAGTCACATTACATTGGGATATTATATTTCATGTTTGTTCAGATAAAATGTACTGAAAATATTCTGAAAGTTCAGAGCTATTTAAAAATTGAGATTTCATATGGGTTTTATATCCAATTCAAATTGCTTTTGCAATTATATGTTGCCTTTACTCAAATAAATAGTGAATTATGATTCCTTCAGAATTATATTGTTGTTCAATCATCTCAGTCTTGTCTGACTCTTCATGACCCCTTAGGGTTTCTTTGGTCAAGATACTACAGTGATTTGCAGTTTCCTTCTCCATCTCATTTAACAGTGAGGTAATTAAGGCAAACAGAGATAAGTGAATTGCCCAAAATCACACAGCTAGCAAGAGTCTGAGGCTAGATTTGAACTCAGGAAGATGAATCTTCCTGATTCCAGCCCTAGGACTCTATTCATTGCACCATATTTAAATTACAGATTTAGAGTTGGAAGGGACCTGAGAGGTCATTAAATCCTATTCCCTCATTTTAGTGGTGATTAAACTGAAGCACAAAGAGGGGAACTTGGGTCACACAGATTGTAAGTTGTAGAATTTGAACACAGGTCTTACTGACTCCATTCTAGTGCCCAGTCCAATACAACACCAATCAGGAAAAAGTTATTGCCTTAGAAGAGACCATATTATCGGTAGAGGAAGTAAGGAATAGTAAAGAAATTCTGTCCATCTGGATTATCTCTTGTGAATCTCAGACTTGGCAATCATTACACATGTCATTTATCCTCAAGTTCTGGCATGAAAAAACAGGATATTTATCAACAACAACAAAAAAAAAAGAATATTGAAAAGGACTCCCTCTGTGTACTTCCCTATTCTCTTTGCCAATGAGCTAGGCTAAAACGTTGTGAGAGAAGAGGTGGAGTGAGGTGGAGGGCCTGAATGAGATGCTAAAAGGCCATCTGAAACCTCAGAACAAGTTTATAAAAAGTGAAAGATGTGACTCATCTTTTCTGTTCCTGTCATGTCAGGTGTTCTCCTTGTCTTCAGGGGTGACAAGTGCTAGTTGAAAAAGACATTTACCATCTAGTTGACATCCTTTTCTTATTCTTCTTTGTTATATTGTCAGCACTGGTCTGGTGTTGGCCTGTTAACTCTTTGGGAAGAAAATGGGAATGATTTATGGTCAAAATGGTTCAATGTGCCTCTATCTTTCTTTATCTTTCTGTGTCTCCCTTACTTTTCTTCCCATCTACCCCATTCTAACTCTTTTCTTTTGTGATTATCTTTTTTTTCTTCTAAAAAACAAAAAGTTATCTTGATTTGTTTTTAGTACTCAGCTTTTCTTACTTATAAAATGAAGATGATTCATGAAATTTCTTCTTGCTCTGCCTATGTCTTTGAAACTTTCTGTCTCTTGAGTGAGTAGCCAGTGAATTGACCCAAGTCCCTGGAACAAATGGTGAGCCATTAATGGTTTGATAATGAATATTAGCTAATTAGGAAGAATTATGCTAATGTGGTATTATGATTTACTGATTGAAGAATAATAGAGGGATGGTGAAGCAGTACAAATATCAAAATAGCTTTTACTAATTAGTCAGATTGTGTTAGAAATTATAGAGTGACCAATAAACTCCTGGCAAATGAAAGGAGTCAACCACAGCATAACATGTAAGGAAGAATCAGGTTGCTTGGGGGTTCTGGAAGAAGAAGAGGGATTCAGCATTTCTCAGACTCCAAAAAGCAGCTCTCCTTCTCAAAGTGTATGTCTCCTTATGGACTGGGGCCTTGACTGGGAATAATTTAGAAGAATTTAATAGTGGACAGATAGTACTTCTTAGTTCTCATGGTATCATTTTGTACATTTTCATAGATTATATCCTAATAATTGCTATGTTGTTGTTCAGTCATATCCAATTCTTCATGCTCCCATTTGGGGTTTTCTTGATCTGAGTGGTTTGCCATTTCCTTCTCTAACTCATTTTACACATGAGGAGTCTGAGGCAAAACAGAATCAGTTCTAGGCCTGGTACCTTATCCACTACACCACCTAGCTGTCCTTTATAATTGGTAACTCCTTGCTAAATTCAACTTTCAGGAAGAGAAAGAGGGAGTAGAAAACATGCTGGATGGAGTTCATCAAATTCTAGGTACATTATAGACATCAGACTGCTAGATGAAGTATTGAACAAATTTGCCACTAACTGGGTAACTAACTCACTTCTTTATTTTAGTTTCCTCATTGACAAAATGAGAGTAATATGTATAGAAAGAACTTTGTAAAATTTAAATACCATATAAATGTGAAATATTTATAAATGTGAACCATGCACAAATGTGAACTCTTTAGTATTGTTATCTGATTTTTTTCATTTTTTTTTAATGAAGTTCAGATAGAAATAGTCTAGGGACTGGTTGCTATATTTCTATCGTTCTGTTGTATTTAATGGTCTGAAGACTATTTCTCAGGGCAATGAAATGATTGCTTTCTATAATTGAATACCGTATTAGAATGAACTCATATTGTAAGGATTACTGAAAGTATTTTTGAGACAATTCTAATAGACAGGTTTAGACATTACACACACACACACACATACACACACACACACACACACACACACACATTTTTTCCCCTGCTCTCACATGTCTTTAATTTCACCTACTAGGTCTCTATATTTTGAGAGCTTTGCATTCTACATAGTTTGGAGATTACTGTTCTCAGTTTTTTAAGGATTAATATTAATCCAGATAACTGATTATGGGCAGCAGTTTTGAATGTGAAAATGCTCTAGTTTCAATGCAATTTATTGGCTAAATTTTCCAGAATATTTTGGAGTTATATTATTGACTGATCATCTTTTTTAAATGTACCTTAATTATTTCCAGAGGATGGAAGTAGTATGAAGTATAGTTGAGAGCAGGATGCAAAACCATTATTTTGTGATAGATTGGCTTTATTATTTCTCTTCGTTTAAGCAGAACTAAATGGGAATATGGGTTACTAAAACTGTTTGAGCAAGAAAGGGAGTAGAACTGAGGAAGTCTCCTGGAGAAAATAGAGATGATCTAAAACTATTTAAAAATAATAGGCTTAACGGCAGGTCCTGAATGAATTTTGATAATATTTGTGTAAATTGATTTCTTTTATGATTTTTGGCCATTCATTTCCTCTTTCCTTTGAACCTTGTGGTATCACAGTGGACACTAATATAATACTTTTTCCTTTCATATTTTAGATTTTTCTTACACATACACACATAAGCTTTCAGTCAAAATCTTTTGTTGTTTAGTAAAGACAAAGGACGATGAAACTCACATTGATTATTGTGGTGACTCAGGCGTGGCAGTGCGGTCTTCTATG
>JAJPUD010005373.1:0-19703 GCA_023553655.1 Myrmecobius fasciatus
CCCTCCTCAGTACTTTGCTTTTGATGACCCCTCTCCCAAACAATACTTCACCCTTTAGATCCCCTCCCCCTGTTTTTATTCCTTTCCCCTGATTCTTCTATTTTCCCTTCTATTAGTTTGTCCCTTACTTTTCCTCCTTTTCCTCCCACTTCCCTCTAGCAACAGACAAGTTTCTATGTGAAATCAAATGTCTGATATACACTTTTAGAGCCCAACCTGATGAGAGTAAAATTTACAGAGTGCTCATCTCCCTCCCCTCTTTCTCTCAATTATATTAGGTTTTCTTTGCCTCTTCAAGTGATTTTAACCTTGTTTTTACCTCCTTTTTTTTTAGATCTTATTTTACCACTTTTTCCCTCTTTTCCCCAGTATGACAACATTTTCCCCTCTAGTTCTCTTTTTCATATTATCAAAGTAATATCTAGTTAATTATACCCCCAAACTTTGAGTATCTCCCTAGTAGCAATAAAGTTCTCAAGAGACCTTTCCTTTTTACCTTTTTATGCATCTCTTGAGTTCTGTGTTTGGGTGTCGAATTTTTTGTTCAGATCTGGTCTTTTCATTAGAAATAGGTGAAATTCACCTATATCATTGAATGACCATCTTCTTCCCTGGAGGATAATGCTCATTCTAGCTGGATACGTTATTCTTGGCTGTAATCCAAGTTCCTTTGCCCTTCGGAATATCTGGTTCCATGCCCTTCGATCCTTCAGTGTGGAAGCTGATAAATCCTGTGTGATTCTAATTATTGAACCTCGGTATTTGAATTGTTTCTTTCTAGCTGCCAGCAGAATCTGTTCCTTGGTGCTATAGTCCTGAAATTTAGCCACGATATTCCTTGGGGTCTTAATTTTGGGGTCTCTTTCAGGAGGTGATCGGTGAATTCTTTCGATGTTGATTTTGCCCTTTGATTCTACAATCTCAGGGCAGTTTTCTTTCAGGATTTCCTGGAAGATAGTGTTTAGATTCTTTTTTTCATCATGGCTTTCAGGAAGTCCAATAATCCTTAGATTGTCTCTCCTAGATCTATTTTCCAAGTCAGTTGTTTTTCCTAGGAGATATTTCATATTTTCTTCTAATTTTTCATTTTTTTGTTTTTGTTTGACTGATTCTTCAAGTCTTAGTGAGTCATTCACTTGCATTTGTTCAATTCTTATTTTTAAAGTGTTGTTTTCTTCAGTTACCTTTTTAAGCTCCTTTTGTAACTGGCCAATTTGTTCCTTGCACTCTTTTTCCACTTCACTAATTTTATTTTTTAATAAATTGGTGTCTTTTTCATATCTCTTTCGCAGGGCATCATATCCTTCTTGCACTGATTTCAGTTTATTTTCCCATTTATCCTCCAGCTCTCTTTTGAGGTTCTTTATGCAGTCTTCCAGAAAGGCCTTTTGAAAAGGGGACCAGTGATGGTCCTGGCTGATGTTCTCTGGATTTTTGTCTAAAGGAACCTCTGGCTCTGCGGTCGTTTCTTTGCCTTGATAAAAACTGTCTATGGTGAGAGCTCTCTTTTGCTTCTTCATCATTTTTTTTTTTTTAGACAGTGTGGATATCTCTTTAAGGTAGGGGGAAAAAAAGCGGCGGCTGCAAAAAGCTTTGCCCTGGGGCACTTTGGCGAGTTGACTTAAGGTGCTGGGCTGGTGGGGGCTAGGATTAAGTCCGAATTACTCCTTAAACAAGGCAAGTCTGCCAGAACACCTGTCCCCAATCAGGGCAGAGTGTCCCGAGTGCCTCAGATAAGCTCCAGGTGTTTGGAATTTGGAGTTTGGAGTTTGGAATTTCTTCCACGATGAGCCGAGCTGAGTCCCACCCTCACTTCCGGCCTGCACAGTTGTCGTCTATTTATCTCTCTGTCCGAGTCCGACTAACCTGATATGAAGTTATCCAGAGAGCTGTGCCCAAATATTTCTGAGTTCGTTGACTTGAAGATCAGTTCGGAGGCTTATTTTATTGTTGATTTGAGAGAAGATCGGAGGAGAGGCAGAAAGTCACCTTTTCACTCCGCCATCTTGGCTCCGCCCCGTTGGGATCTCGGGAGATCTGTATTTCTTAAGTTTTCTTTACATATTCTGTCTGAGATAATATTTTGCTCATAGAGAAATCATGTGTTCCTTTAAAATTATTGCTTTTTTACTTCTGTTCCTCAATATTTTTCTGTATTTTGTGTATTTTCTTGCCCCAATTAGTTATTCTCTCTTTCATTTCTCTGGCAAAACTTGCCATCATGAATTAAAGATTTTCTGTTCTGCAAATTATTTCTGCTTTTAAAACATTTCTTTCTTTCTTGGACTATTTGAGAATGGTTAATATGCTCTCTTGGGACTCATCTGAGTCCTCTGTCTTTATCAAGTACCAATTCATTTTCCCTCATTATAAAATATTTATTTATAGATGTTTGGATTTATTTAGATGCCCCGCAGGTCATAGTGCTTCGGTTTCTAAAATATTCCCTGTTGGCTTATCAACTCAGGTTCAAGGTTTTTAACTGAATTGTTTTCCTTCTGACATATTTGGCAATTTTATTTTTTTTTCTCCCTAGTTTACTCATTGCTGACTTTCTAATCCTCCTTTATTGGCAGAGTCCCTGAGAGCTTGATCTCAGAGCTATCTGAGTTTCTCTCCACTCTGGAGATTTCACTTCACTGTTCTTTATCTTTGTTCCAGGTAACTTCTGGAGAACAGAACTACCTTGAGCTTGATGCCATGCCCTCTACCCTCATGTTTGGTAGAGCCCTATCCATGTTGGAGCCTTGCCAGTATTCTTGCTGTTTCTTAGTTATACAACTGAACTCTGCTGCAGTTCAGAAGTACAGTCAGAATAGGCAGAACAACCTTCTTGCTTTTTGTCTGTGGTTTCCAGTACTTAAAGGGTTTGCTTCTCACTGCTTGAAGAATGATTTTATTTGATGTGACAATTCTGAATTTTGACTTGGAACTATTGAATTTTTACTTTCTTTTAGACATTTATCAGTGAATTATTCCAGGTACAAACATAGTTTTGGAAAATTAATTTTTTCCCCTTGAATTCCTGTTTGAAATGGTTAGAGTTTCTTTTTCCGTCTCAGCTAGATTTTGGGACATCTCTATCTCTTTTTTTTCCTGAGTCAATTGGGGTTAAGAGATTTGCCCAGGGCCACACAGGTAGAAAGTGTTAAGTGTCTGAGACCAAATTTGAACTCAGATCCCCCTGACTTCAGGGCTGGTGCTCTATCCACTGCATCACCTAGCTGCCCCGACATCTCTATCTCCATGACAACTTTTTTTTTATACAAATCTGTGATTTCTTTGGTTTAATCATCTCTTGGTTTGAGTTAATGAATTGAGGCACTTGCTAAACCAGGTTCTATATATGCTTTTGGATGGGCTTGTTGTTCATGCCTGTTCTGATTTTCATTCACCTGGATTCCTATACTGACCTCCATCTTCAAGGTTTAGACCCCTCTGAATCTTTGTTGTTCACAATGCTTGATCTTTAGCACTTTCTGTGGCTTCTAATCTTGGAATTCTTGACCACATGTGCTAATTTATTTTGAACTGTCCCATTGCTCTGGTTTTTACTGCCTTCTGAAGTTTTCAAGAGATCCATTGTAGATTTCTAACCACCACCAAGATTTCTTTGGGGATGGGGACTCTGGATGCAGAGGCTTGCAGGAAGCATGTTTTTCATTTCTATGTCTTATTGTGCTGTGAGCCACTGACTGGTTTGTTTATGCTTGTTCTGGCTTCACTGTGGTTCTCTTTCCTGTTACCTGTATGCTTCTGGGTGATATTTTGTGCAGTTTTGAGGAAGTCAGGCCAAATCAGTAAGCATTTATCAAGCTCTTTCCATGTTCTAGTGCTGTGCTAAACACTGGGGATACAAAGAAAGGTAAAATTAATTTCTGCAGGAAAAGGACCCATATAGGCAAAAATGTTTATAGCAGCTCTTTTTGTTGTGGCAAGGAACTGGAAACTGAGTGAATGCCCATTAATTGAGGAGTGGCTGAATAAACTATAATGGAACATTATTGTTCTATAAGAAATGATGAGCAGGCTGCTGTCAGAAAAGCTTCTTAAGACTTACATAAACTGATGCAGAGTGAAGTGAGCAGTACCAAGATAACATTATACACAGTAACAAGATTACATGATGATCAACTATGATGGACTTGGCTCTTTTCAAGAATGAAGTGATTCAATAGATGTGGAATGGAAAGAGCCATCCACATCCAGAGAGAGAACTATGGAGACTGAATGTGAATCAAAGAACAGATTTTCACCTTTGTTGTTGTTTGTTTGCTTGTTTTTTTCTTTGCTTTTTTTTTTCCTTTTGATCTGATTTTTCTTGTGCAAGATGAATTGCACATGTTTAGCAGATAAAAGCCTCCCTTGGGGAGGTGGGATAGAGGAGAGAGAGGGAGAAAAACTTGTGACACAAAGCTTTGCAAAGGTGAATGTTGAAAACTATCTTTGTGGAATTAGAGTCGGTCATAAGGAAACCAAATTATCACTTTGCAAATGATATGATGGTATATTTAGAGAACTCTAGAGAATCAACTAAAAAACTACTAAAAACAATTGACAACTTTAGCAAAGTTGCAGGATATAAAATAAATCCAAATAAATCATCAGCATTTTTATACATTACCAACAAAGTCCAGCAGCAAGAGATACAAAAAGAAATTCCATTCAAAATAACTGTCTATAGTAGAAAATATTTGGGAATCTATCTGCCGTGGGAGACTCAAGAACAATACAAACACAACTACAAAACACTTTCCACACAAATAAAATTAGACCTAATCAGTTGGGAAAATATCAAGTGCTCATGGATAGGCCAACTGAATATAATAAAAATGACAATGCTACCTAAATTAATCTGCTTATTTAGTGCCATACCAATCAAACTCCCAAGAAATTATTTTACAGATCTAGAAAAATAAAAAAGTTTGTATTTATTATTTTATTAACAAAAATAACAAAGTTCATCTGGAAGAACAAAAGATCAAGAATTTCAAGGGAATTAGTGGAAAAAATGCTAGTGAAGGTGGCCTAGCTGTGCCAGACCTAAAAGTATATTATAAAGCAATGGTCATCAAAACTATTTGGTACTGGCTAAGAAATGGAGTAGCAGATCAGTGGAATAGGTTAGGATCACAGGACAAAATAGGTAATAACTATAGCAATCTAGTGTTTGACAAACACAAAGACCCCAGCTTTTGGGATAAGAACTCACTATTTGACAAAAACTGCTGGTAAAATTGGAAAATAGAGTGGAAGAAATTAGGGCTCCACCCACACCTAACACCACATACCAAGATAAGATCTAAATGGGTTCATGATTTAGATATAAAGAGTGATATTATAAGCAAATTAGAAGATAGGATAGTTTACCTCTCAGATTTGTGAAGAAGGAAGGAATTTGTACCCAAAAAAGAAGTGGAACTCTTAATTGAACACCAGATAGATAATTTTGATTATATAAAGTTAATTTTTTTTTGCACAAACAAAACTAATGCAGACAAGATCAGAAGAGAAGCAATAAATTGCAAAATCACTTTCACATTTAAAGGTTCTGATAAAGGCTTCATTTCTAAAATATATAGAGAATTGACTCAAATTTATAAGAATTCAAGCCATTCTCCAATTGATAAATGGTCAAAGGATATGAACAGACAATTTTCAGATGAAGAAATTAAAACTATTTCTAATCATATGAGAAGGTGCTCTAAATCACTATTAACCAGAGAAATGCAAATTAAGACAACTTTGAGATACCACTACATATCTGTCAGATTGGCTAAGATGACAGGAAAAAACAAGTGTGAATGTTGGAGAGGATGTGGGAAAACTGGGACACTAATACATTGTTGGTGGAGTTGTGAATGGATCCAGCTGGAGAGCAATTTGGAACTATGTTCAAAAAGTTATCAAATTGTGCATACCTTTTGACCCAGCAGTGTTTCTATTGGGCCTATATTCCAAAGAGATCGTAGAGGAAGTAAAGGGACCCACATGTGCAAAAATGTTTGTGACAGCACTTTTCATAGTGACAAGAAACTGGAAACTGATTGGATCTCCATCAGTTGGAAAATGGCTGAATAAGTTATGGTATATGACTGTTATGGAATATTATTGTTCTATAAGAAATGATCAGGAGGATGATTTTAGAGAGTCCTAGAGAGACTTACATGAACTGATATTAAGTGAAATGACCAGAACCAGGAGATCATTATACATGACAATATCAATATTATACAATGATTGATTTTGATGAACAAGACTCTTTCCAACAATGAGATGATTGATACCAGTTCAAATGATCTTGTGATGAAGAGAGCTATTTACACCCAGAGAGAAGACTGTAGGAACTGAATATGGATCACATTCTCCCTCTTTTCGTAGTTGTTCACTTGCATTTTGTTTTCTTACTCATTTTCTTTCTTTTTTTTTATCTGATTTCTCTTGTGCAGCAAGAGAATTGTATATTTACACATATTGGATTTAACATATATTTTAACATGTTTAACATATATTGAATTGCTTGCCATCTAGGGGAGGGAGTGGGGGGAAGAAGGAGAAAATCTGAAACACAAGGTTATGCAAGGGTCAATGTTGTCAAATTATCTGTGCATATGTTTTGAAAATAAAAACTTTTATTTAAAAAAAAACTGTGTATTCCAATATTTCTACCAACAAAATGGACATAACGAAACTTGACAAGTTCCAGTCTCAAATGGTTGTGATAAAAATAAACATTTATTTTAATAAAAGAAAACTATCTGTGCATATATATGGAAAATAAAATGCTATTAAAAATGCTCCAATATGTGACTATTATGTATATGCAAGTTATATACAGTGTAAATTGCAGATGATCTCAGAGCAAAGGCACTAGGATAGGGGTAAGGAGAGTAAAGACCTCTTGAAGAAGATGGGATTTTAAGTGAGACTTGAAAGAAACCAAAGAAGGTGGAAATGAGAGGGAAGAACATTTCAGGTATGGGAGATAGTGAAAAAAATGCTTAGAGTTGGATGTTAGAGTATCCTGATGAGGAACAGTAAAGATAAGGGCTTTTCTGGAAAATTAAGAAATATTTAAAAGTAAGAGGAGGCCAAGATTATTTCAGAAGGAGAATAAAGATGTATTAGAATAGGGAATAAAACCAGTTAGTGGTTTTTGAAACCCTTAGTTGTGATGATGGTCCAAAGGATTTGCACTAGTAATTCTTTAATGGCACTTAAGAGGTACATAATTGTCTAATCATAATTAACATATTAGGAATATATTTTTTCCTTTGTGACAATAAGAATATACATATGAAAGTATTACAGGTTTGTTTTGGCAGTAATTTGATTTAAAATTTAAAATGATTTTGATGTTTATATCAAATTCCAATCACTTCTATCTAAACATAGTCTTAAAGTTTCTCAATCTCTCATCAAATTGTTTCCAAACTATCAAAAGGGTTGAACAATTGAAGACAAACTAATTCCTGGTGGATAGCCAGATGCATGTTCATACTTTCATTTGTGCTCTGTACATTGCCTATTACTCATGGTTGAAATTCTTTTCTCTTCATATTTGCCTCTTAGCTTCCCTGGTTTGCTTTAAGTACAAACTAAAGTCCCACTTTCTGTATGAAGTAGTCTTCCTTAAACTTAATGCCTTTTCTTTGAGATTATTTGTAATTTATCATGTATACATGTTATTTGTATTTAGCCATTTATATGTTATCTTTACTAGTAAATGGTGAGCTCCTGGAGAGCAGAGAATGTTTTCCCCTGCTCCATTCAACTTTTTTTTTTTTTTTTTTTTTAAAGCATGCCCAGTGCTTAGCATAGTGCCTGTCATATAGTAGGTGATTAATAATTGTTAGTTGACTAACAAAGTCAAAGAAGTCCATGGCATACAAAAAGGTCAGAGAACATTTTAAAAGTAAAGTATATAAGATAGAAAGTGAAAGGTGAAATAATCTGCTAATATATAGAAAAATAGAAAAAGAGTTGGAAGCTTGAGGAAAGAAAAAGCGTTTTGGGATGGACTTTGTGAAAAATTTGGAGTCAATCGTGTAAATAAATTGTTTCAGGATAATGAAACCCCAGCTGAGATTGGATAACATTAATTTTTAAGGGCCCGGCTATCATGGTTTTATTACATGGGCATAGTCATTTATTTTAGCAAAACAAAGCTGATGAAAATTTCATTTTGTGCAAGACATTTTGTGCAGGATGGAAAACAGGAAGATTTTATACTGCATCTTGCTCATGGATTTTAATAGTCATGGTCAGCTTAAAGCTTGGAGTTCATTTGTTCTGAAAACAGAGAAAAAAGAGAAAAAAGCAGGGGACAGGACAAAACCTCCTTAGCTGTTTGATTCCAGGTATGAAAACCACGAATGAATTCCATCCCCTTGCCAAACTTAGAGATAGGTAGGAATCATTCCAATAGAAAGAACACAATTTTGGGAATCAAGTTAGAAGGTCTAACCTCAAGTAGAGCTCAAAGAGCTATTCTTCAAACTCATTTTACCCAGATGAACAAACCTTCACTTTCTGAAGTTCTGTGTCATTTCTCTGGGATGGTGGGTTTTTGATTTATTGGTCTTCATCCATACCTTGATTAAAACTCAAGAAATAATATTAGTTATAATTCCCCCAAATTTTTATTTTTGAAAGAAGGCCTCAACTAGATATTTTCTTGGCACACTTTCTTTTCACATGCAGATGAACTTGAAGACAAGGTATTTCATTTCCCCAGTACTGTTCAGAGGGTATAGTTAAAGTAGAAAATCCTGCTTTAGGCATTTTAAGAAAATTATAGATCATATTGGTTAAACAACAATATAATGATACACTAAATAAATGCTAAATAATTTGCTGAGTGGGTTTTGAAATAACCATTTTCAGAGAATTTGCAGTTAACAAGAAATCTAACAAACTTCTCTTAGAAGTTTCTTGCTTTATTAAGCAATAGAACCTTCATATAGCATCTTATCTAAGTGACCTTTTAGCATTATAGAAATGATTTTGCTTTTAAATTACCACCACAGACTAAAATAAAAACTAATATTGTTATTAACCTTGTAAACATAGGTTGAAGATGGGTTTTAAAAGTGTGCCATGGACTCTTTTCCCCAGGTAGGTAGCTTGGTAGAAGGCTAGTACTAACTTCCACTTAATGGATTGAGGAATGAAAAGCTGTCTTGTTGGGGAAATGTTTAAAGTTAAAGAAATTTCATCTAACCAGCAGGACAGGGCTCAAAGAAGGGCTGAACAGAGTGGGATTCTTTCCACATGCCCCAGTAATCAGTGAAGTGGGGGAAGAGCTCAGGCCAGGTTAGGAGCAGCCACAGTCAGTGAGAGAATGGTGGACTATGCTTTCATATATAATTATGTCATTATATGGAGAAATGGGAAGTAAAATTGGGGAGGATTCCCTTACAATTAAAAGGATAAGACCAGTGAGTTTTGAAGCACCAGGTGTTTGTTAAGTTTCTAGTTGAGCTGAGAAGCCTTAGCTGAGGAGCAGGAAAAAATATTGTTACACATTGCTTACTTTTTCTCAAGAAGAAGGCCAAGGGTTTTGAGCACCAAATGATGTGACCTATGGTGTGAAATTTGTCACCAAATGAGGGCAGGCTCCAAAAGTTGGGGTTCAATCATGTGAAGAATTCACAATGGCCATTTTCTTTAGCAAAAGGTATAACTATTTAGGGGAATAGGTTACAGACAAAATGAAGGGATACAATAGACGCCAGGAATGGTAAATATAAAATAAAATTGGGAGAGCACATGAAAGACAAGTTCCTCAGTTGGACTCACAATTACTCAGTAGAAAGGGAACACCCTATGAGGTTGGGCTATGCCTGTAGGTGGCAGGCCAAATCCTGAAAGGGACTTAACACCCTAAAAGAGTTAGTCTGCTGAAAGGAGAAGTGGAGTTGAGAAGCATAGTTGAGTTAGGGGAGATACCATGCAGCATGGTGGAGGGGAGGGCTAAAAGGAGAAAGATACCATGAGGTAGAGTATAATGGTGGAATGACCCAAAGGAAGGCAACAGCAAAGTCATGGGCTGTTTAGTTGTTTTATGGGGAAAATTTGGGACATGACTAGGATTCCTGACTGGACATGGCAAGGTAAGAGACTTCTTGAGACCTCTACAGAGGGTAGGTCTCAGGAGTTTGGCATGACTTGGATTTCAGATTGGACTACCTTTACAAAGAGTGGGACCATGGAGCTAAACTGATCTCTATCAGAGCCTTCTGCCTGCTTGCCTCAGGGATCCATTCTTTAGTTTCTCTTGGTCCAAAATAATATTCAAAGTCTCATCACTTCTAGCGCTACAGAGCACCAGCCATCCACTACTTTTTGGTTCTGTACATTTTGTGATCATAGTTATCCCATAGATTATCATCTACATGGGATCTATTCACTAAGCTGTCAGGGTTCCTAACATAAGGTACAGAAACTTAATTTTTTAAGAGTTTGATATCTATTTCAATATAACTGATTTTCTTTGTAATCCTATGCTTTTCATTCCTATGCATTTAAAAACATTATTCTTAGGAAAAGACTTCACCAGATGGCTATGGGGATCCATGACACCCAAAAAGGGTTAAACACCCATATATATCGGAATTTTAAAATTTTGTGCCAGTGGTATAACATTGAACATCCTCTTTTCTCTATTCTCACTAGACTAACTCTTCATCTTTTCCAATCATATATTTTTAAAATGACATCTACTGCCTTGTTGCCACCTCCTGCAATGAAAGTCATCATTGGAGTTATGGTACAACTTAAGACTATCTCTCTCACTGGTCTTTGGGTCACTTAACCATTTTGATTTTTGAGAATTGTAGCCTTCCAAGGTTTATAGATAGATATACTAGAAAACATTTGAGTTTAAAAGGTTGGCCTTTTGCCCTATGAAACAGCATGAAAAGAACTTTGAATATGAAAAGAATTATGCGCTTTCCACTTGTTCTTTTCCTTCTATTTAACATTGGGCCAAATGTATTTTCTGTCTATAATATCTAACCTCAAGTATATGTTTATTGCTATACAAACTCAATGAATTGGTTATTAAATTTCTTGACAGACAAGTCTGGATAAGAGAATTTTTTCTATTACTTAATTTATTCTGAATGGATTAATTTTAATCAAGGATCATATTAAGGAGACCCTATAGTTTTCTTTTTTTTTAAGGTTAAACTTAAATACAAAATGGGAAAAGAAAAAAATGCTATATGCACAGCAAAACATGAGAGGATTCAAAATATAAAGCAAGGGACAGCTAGTTGGTATAGTGGAAAGAGTACCAGCCGTGAAGTCAGAAGGACTTGAGTTCAAATTTGACCTCAGACATTTAACAATTTCTGGCTGTGTGATCCTCAGCAAGTCATTTAACCCCGATTGCCTCAGCTAAAAAAAAAAATCTATATCTCTATACATATGTATATATATATGTACATACACACACACATACACACACACATATATATATATACACACACATATATATATATATATATAAAGCAATGAATTTTCATTTCAAGAAAGTTTATATAATAAATACTACACATTGGGAGGTCCTATAATTTTCATGCACACATGTGTATGCATATATATGTGAGCATACATGCATACATATATATCCATGTAAAGGACTCAAACTTAGATAAGAAAACTTCATAGGTATCTGCATTTTCTATGTCTCTGATGGTTTTCTTGAAATTGTCTGAAAATCTAATAGAAGGTTATTAGTTTAGAAGGTAATCAACTAAAATATTTACCAAAATGAAAATGTGCTCATAGGGAAAGGCAATAACTGATTTACTATTAATATAGATTTTTTTTTTAATTTCAAAAGCCCTCAAACAAGATAGTATCATATTGTGTGGGATAGTAACGGCCACTGACACAATCAGAGTCTAAGTATGAGTGCAGGAAAGAAAGTCTGTAGCTATCAAAAGCTAACAGTGCTCCTATAAGCAGTAGATAAGCAAGGAAGTGGTCCTTTCAGAGGGTTATTTTCTGAGGTTATTTTAGCTAAGCAGACAGTGGATTGTAGGTAACTGAGATGAAATATTCTGTCTCTTCACCCCTGAAGAAACTTCATCCCTACCCTCAAGAAGCTTCCATTCTAGAAGGGAAAGATAGTAGTGGAAAAATAAGGGCAAAGAACAAAAGATTCTTTTCAAATTTCAGGTTACTTTACCTGATTACAAAACCTAGTCCCTGGCCCTAAGGAATTTACATTCTTATATTCTTTTGGGGGAGATAATCTCTATCCTTGATTATTCTTTGATGTCCTTGGGGTTTCAATTTTCTAATTTGTTTCATTTTTCCAATTTAATTTCCATAGCTATGGAAACCAAATAAATACCTATCCATTTCTTACAATCTGTAAGGGAAGTACATCAGAAAATTTACTAAATATGAATTCCCAAAAGGAATATGTGGCTGACTGGCCCAGTACATTAGAAACAACATATTTTTCTTCCTTTATTTTTAAGATAATTGTTCTGATGAAACTAGACCTTATTTTAATATTACTATTTATCCTATGTGCCCAACAAAATTCACATTTCAAAAAATATAATCAGATGTTCACTTTGCCTAATTTTTGAAGATAATTCTCAATACATGAAATTAGAACATTATATTTATCCCTAATCAGAGCAGATGTGATATTCAAGTTGCTAATGCATTACATTCCCCAATTTTTTGTTATAAAAACACTTGTTTCCAAAAATTGAATACATAAGTTTACATAATTTACACATATAGTGGTTGCTCATTTTTGTATAGTTCAATAGTTTCCTATAGGATTCGTATTAGGATCTTTTATATACTTCTGTGGCGTTAAGTGGCTAAGCCATATGAATAAAAGTTTCTTCTTCTGTGTAGTTAAATTTTAGGTTCCTTGCTAAGTTACATTTATTTTTTTTTCTTCCTGCTGATTTCCCATCACGGTGATTCATACTAAGTCTTGACAGGTCATCCTAAGATACAATGAACAGCAGGTTTCTTCTCAATAGTTGCTATTTAATATGGGTTCCCTAAGAGCGGTTGCTGACTTAAAAAAAATGATTTAAGTGACCTAGGATTTAAATATCCCATTATAACAATTATGGTTCTTATAACTGAAGAAAATTAAATGAAGACTACATCTTCTCTTTTTAGATTAAAATTCACAGCACCATTGAGCTGCCAAGTGGAACATTAAATACTATACAGGGTAGTGCCAAATGATCCCAAGTAATGTTTTTTTTTTTTTTTTCAAATTTGGACAATAGTAATGTTAACAATTGCATTACAATACAGTGGCTTCATCTGAAAGGACATGCAACATTCTGCTACAATAGCTTTCATTCTGCTAGATGTTTGATAGAAATAGTATTATCATGGAAGGTTACATACCCTTGCAGATGAGATTGCTGTATTATTAATTTTCCTCAATTGTTTTACTTTGTTGCAAAATACTTCTCACAAAGTGGAAGAAATAATTTGCAAATATAAAAAGAACACATCAATAAAACTTAATAATTTTAAAAAAGGAAAAAAAAACCCAATAGGTCTGTCCCTACATAATATATATTCAACGCTGAAATGACACTACTGGCTGGGAAAGAGAATTAGAATTTGGGGTCAAAATTAATTCAAATTTTGGTTCTGTTACTGCTTATGCAATTTCAGATATATCACCTAAAACTTTCTCTTCTTGAGAGATGAAATGAAGAGACTGATCTCTATGAACTCTAAGGACCCATCTCCCACTATTTATCACTCCTGCTTCCCTTTTAGTTCTTATCTCAGGCTTAAAACCAGTCATTCTTTTTATTGTTATTATTTTGGCAAGGCAATTCGAGTTAAATGACTTGCCCAGGATCACATATCTAGTAAATATTAAGTGTCTGAGACCAAATTTGAACTCAGGTGCTCCTAACTTCATGGCTACTACTCTATTCATTGTGCCATTTAGTTGCCCCTCTCATTCTTATTCAATTTTGTTGAGGCATTCTGTTTAAAGTCCACCCTCGCTTAAATCTAAATCCTATCATCCCACTTTTATGAAATAACTTTTAGTCAGTTTTTTTTTCCTTTTGTCTGTAGGATAAAAGACAAACTCATGGATTGACAATTCAAGTCTTTAATATCCTGGTTAAGCTATTTTCCACACTTTTTTTTTTTCCAGATTGCTTTCCTTCAGAAGCTGTCTCATCTATCATTAGCCTTCTTGCTTTTTGACATTTTATTTTTCCAATCTACCATTCAAGTATTTTTAAATGTCTATTATGTGCCAGGTACTGTGTTATGTGCTGGGTATATCAGTAAAGAAACATTTATTAACTATATGCTAGACACTGGGCATACAAAGAGAGGCAAAAGACAGTTCTTGTCGGCAAGGAACTGTTAGCTTTTCACAATTATTCCCTTATACCTATAGTATTCTTTCTCTATACTTCTGGCCCTTAGAATCCTTGGCTTATTTCAAGGTCAAGCCAGATGTCTCTTAAATTTCAGTGCCCTGGGATGTAATCCCAATTACTCTGTACTAGTTATATCTCTGGGAATGACAAAATTTGCACTTGTGCTTCAAAGTGTGCTGGTGAGGAAAACGTTTCCTGAACCTTAAAATGCTGACCATGTTATTTTTGACAGTAATAATGAAAAATATGACATGAATCTGAGCTATTGCTATTTTTTCAGCTTCTCCTCTAAAGTCCTACTCCATTGTCTCACTATAATACAAAGCCTTGGTTCTTGAAGGCTGTGCCAGCCAAACACAAGTGTTGAATTCTATGAAAGTATCTATGTCATGACACTGAATATTGTTCCAGCTCTTGCGTTTGTCATCTGTGTATCAGCTAAGTGCATAGACACTCCCTACCACAAGTGATAATTTTTTCTGGGGATCAAAGCAACTTTCAAAGGTCATCTCCTAAGACTAGAGGGGCTTTAGAGCCCCATTTGTGAAGGCTGTGCCCACACTTACAAAATCATAGATCTGTAAAATACTATTATTTTGAATCTCTTCCTGAAGAACAGGGTGTTAAGAAGTGCTAAAACATGAGCTAATGAGTTTAACAAAGTGGTAAAGATCCTGAGAAGGGTAATCTTTTTTTAAAGGCCTTCTTAAAAAGGGATGCTGATGTGGTCAGAACCTCCTGTAGGAGGAGGACACTCCTGCGTAGTGTTCTGGATCCGTCTTTTGAACTATTGCATGCTTGTGGTCCCCCAAATTGGGGCAGGCTGATGAATAATGATTTCACAAGTATGAAATGTAAACAACACAGTGCCTGGCATTTGCTTTCCAAAAGTAGCTTTTAAGACAAAAAAAAATTAATAAATCAGACTGCTTCCAATAGTGGGGGAGCTTTAGAAACTTGCTAGACAGGAACATCTTTTCCTCAGAGACCTCTGCATATTCATGAGGATAGAATGATTTTCATTTTGAAACAATGTTCTTTTATTAGTCTATCTTTTCAAGGTATTATATACACAGTGTACTTGCTAGCACTGAGAAAAAGTTATCCTCTAATCACCTCCTTTTCTCAGGAGCTTTATGTTTAATAAGACACATGGAATTATTATGGGAAGACAATTTGTAAACCATTAAATTTTTTTTATTGCCCCATTTTTCAGTGGCATAAATAGCAGATTATGAGAGTTTTAAGAGGCAAGTATATGGACAGTAGCTAACATAGTGTTCTGTACAGATACACAGAGTGAATAACTATTAACAAACTGAAAGTTTGTTAATTAAAATGGACTGGTTTTCTCTAAAAGTAATCTTTAAGCCAATGATTTAATATTATCTTTGCCTATGTAAGATAGGATTTGAAGCCATTCATTAAGATTTGAAATTTTGTTTATATGTATATGTGATTATTAAATGTGAAATGGCACACACACATAC
Organism: Myrmecobius fasciatus; assembly: GCA_023553655.1. NCBI lineage: Eukaryota > Metazoa > Chordata > Mammalia > Dasyuromorphia > Myrmecobiidae > Myrmecobius > Myrmecobius fasciatus. The sequence goes on from JAJPUD010005373.1 coordinate 15,905, forward strand.
ACACACAGAGCATATATATTTATAACTAAAGCAATTAGATGCCAGAGTAGATAGAGCCGTAGTCCTGGAGTCAGAAAATTTGAGTTTGAATACTGTCTCAGACATTGAATAATCCTAGGCAAATTACCTAACTTCCATTATGCCTTGGTTTTCTCATTTATAAAATGATAATAAATAATATTATTTAAATAATAAATCATAAAATAAAATGATAATGACAACTATTTCTCAGATTGTTTGGAGGATGAAACAAATGAACATTTATTAAGTAATCTTGACCTTATGTCATGCTTAGCACTATATAAATGCAAACTGTTATTATTATGTATGCAGATATACATGCATACATATATATACACATATACACACATACATTTGTTCACATGCACAGTTTTACTATAAATAAAGCTAGGAAATTAAAGTACCAGATAAAGAAGATTTGGATAATTATAATTAGCTTTTATTGTTACTTTTTATTGGACTTTAGCACAACTTAATTCATTAAAAAGGGAAAGAGCAGTATACTGGTATATTGTATCTATTTCATTATTCATATATGATAGAATTTTCCCCCATTATAGTTTTCCACATTTATTATCAATGTACATATTTTAAGAATGAGTTTTCCTGACACATTCATTACCTAAAAATTAGATTTCAATGCACTTATTTTTTAAAAAATTGACTGCAATACATTGTTGAAGTATTATGGTACCAGACAATAACATTAACATGCCATTTCTTTCAGCTTTGGACAACAAATGATCAATAAATATCATTTGAGTTTCTTCCATATGCAAAGCTCTCTGCTAGCTGTTTTAGGGAATTCAAAGAAGCATGTACTTTGCCTTCAAATCAACATGGAGAACTAAGATATGAGAAAAACAGTTCAACTCAGAAATGGTAAAATTGGAATGAATTGTATAGACAATAAATGCTTTAAAAGTTCAAAGGTTGAGTTATTGCTCTCAGCCAAAATGCTTTACAGAGAAGAGGGAATGTGCTTTGGCCAAAATACAGAGCAAGATATGAAGAGACACTTGTAATTCCCTCCCAATGCAATATAAGTGTTTCTTTGGTCCTCTCTCTGTCTTTGATCAACTTGAGATGCAAACCTATACCTTCCTATCAGCCTTTTTGAATCTTATCCATTTTCAATGCCTTTCTGAAATCGAATCTTCTTGAAGCCTTCTTTGATCCAACCAATCCACAATAGCTCCTCTTTTTCTAAAATTCTACAGTATATTGTTCATGTCATGCACTTGGCATATATCCCTTATTTCCCTATATTGTTAATTAACTTTTCAAGTGTGCACATTTTACCTCCTCAACAAGATTCTATTATTATTACTGCTATTACTAATAAACATTTATTAAACATGTGTGGTGTGTGGAGCATTGTTTTATCTTCTTAGGGAATACAAAGAAGGAATATTTATCTTACAAGCTGCCTACCACTAGGTAGACTTTCAATAAAATTAGATAATGAGGGTGCTAATTCACTGCTTGATATTACTCATGCCACCGCTTATCTCCAACTGAGTAGATAAATAATCCTTTAATCCAGCCTTGCATCACAGAGCTCTAACATCCTTGGTTAATGTTGGAAGGTGTTATAGTATCTTAAGTTCAAATTAATATGTACAATAAAACAATAATATTCAATAACAATAACAATATTTAATTGTATCATCTCCCAGTGAAATGTCTCCATGGTATGGAGGTAACACTGATCTCTTGAAGGACTTGCCTTCAGGTGGACATGCTCAGGTAGATTCTACGCCAAGAAGGAAAAACATCAAGGGTGGGTCCAGTAACCAATAAACTTTGTCTGTTGTCTGTAGGTCAGTCTAGCATAGTTAGGACTCCTTGTCACCAAAAGTTTGGCCAGTAGGCAATAAACATTTTTGGCCATAGCAACTCATGAAGACTCTCTTCTAAGATACAGAAGGGTTCCAATGTTTCTAATTAGTGACTATACTTGATGAGCTCATTGCTCTTTTGAAACATGAACAATAACCACTTGCATGAAAGGCTTCATGTACTCACTTATTCAGCAGAGTGTATCCACAGAGCAAAGGATGTAGTTTCCCTGAGCTATTTGAAAGAGAACAAATCCACCTAAATTTAAAAAAAAATTGTTAGCCCATTGTCATTCTGATGTAATAACTCTCTGGTCCCCTGATCTTTGTGAGAGGCCTAGGTCAGAAAACCCAGAATCTTCTTGCTTTGGTTTACCACCCTCCACCCTTAATTCACCTGGAGATTACTCTTTAGTTTACTACACTTGATTCATCCAGAGGTTGCTCCTTGGCCTCAGGTCATGGAGTTGGCATGTACTCCCTGGGTTTAGGGAATGGGAGATGGAATAAAGCTGTATTCTGTCTCTCAATTCCTTGCTATTTTCCTAATCAGGATCCTAGCCCACTGAGAACTCTCAGTATCACAATAAACTCTTTTTTGCCAGCTTAACCTGGAGACTGGGACTGTGAATTCTTTTGAAAATCTGAGACATCGACCTGGGGACCTCCAAACACTGTTAGGATGTCTCATTCCTCAATAATTCTCTCCAATGTCACTCATTTTATGTGGTTCACAATGCTGGAATGAAGACAATTTTATGCTTCCCAAGAAAAGGAGCATCTAGATAGCACAGTGGATGGAGCACTGAGTTTGGAATCAGGAATACTCATCTTCTTGAATTAAAATTTGGCCTCAGATAATTATTAGGTGTGTAATTCTGGGCAAGTCACTTAAATCTGCTTGCTCCAGTTTCTTCAACTGTAAAATGAGCTGGAAAAGGAAATGGCAAACTCTTCCAGTATCTTTGCCAAAAAACCCCCAATAACTCCAAATGGGATTATTATGAAGAGTCAGACATGACTGAAACAACTGGAGAACAACAACAGATACCAATTTACATATGTTTTCTACTCCATTAGAATACAAACCCCTTGAGGCAGGTGGCGTAATGGTGGAGTAATGGATAGAATACTTGACCTCAATTCAAATCCAGCCTCAGAATCCTGCTAGTTGTGTGACCCCTAGTCCTCAAACTGGAACTTGTCAGTTGGAAAACTTTCTTCTTTCCTCCACTCTCTCCTTCTTTTCCTCCTTCCCTTTCTTCCTTCCTTCTGTGTGGGACAGTAGTGACCATTAAAACAATCAGAAATCTTAGTATGAGTATAGAAAAAAGTTTATTTCTTTCTCATGAGAAAGGGTGCACAGTTTCTGATATACAAATCTTGGTTTTAGACACACACACACACACACACACACACACACACACACACACACAGCCAAGAACATTCTCTTTTTTATTCCCCATCTTGAGCTCCCTTCCCCACCTCCTAGCTCCTTTCTCCTTTGGCTGGGGTTTCTAAAGTGCAGTTTCTAAAAATGTGAGTCTATCAAATGCTGATCAGAGTAGGGTGTTTCCCACTCAATCCAGTCCCTGCCCCCAAGGAACTTCCATTCTAGAAGGGGAAGATCACAATGGAAAACTAGGAGCAAAGAAGAAAAGATTCTTTTCAAATCTCAGGCCATGGACTTCTGATTACAAAACCCAGCCCTTGTCCCAAGGAACTTACATTCTTAAATTCTTTTGGGTGAGATAACCTCCACTCAACTACCCTATGGGTTTCAATTTAGTTTAAGTTTCATTTCTCCAAATTTTTTTACTATAGAAACCAAATAAATGCATTTCTCATAATTCCTCCTTCCTTCCTTCCTTCCTTCCTTCCTTCCTTCCTTCCTTCCTTCCTTCCTTCCTTCCTTCCTTCCTTCCTTCCTTCCTTCC
>JAJPUD010005373.1:24703-44939 GCA_023553655.1 Myrmecobius fasciatus
TCCTTCCTTCCTTCCTTCCTTCCTTCCTTCCCTCCTTCCTTCCTTCCTTCCTTCCTTCCTTCCTTCCTTCCTTCTTTCTCTGTGAGACAGTATCATCCACAAAAACAATCTGAGACTCTCAGAGTAATAAAAAGCAAAAAGAGGTTTATTAAGATCTTGTGAGAAAGGGAGAGAGGGCATCTTCCATCTGACAAGGTGTTTGTCAGCAAAGAAGTACAAAGTATAAACAGCAAAACACCAAATTAAATAGCCTGAACAAAGAAGCTCAACCCCTCAGCCTGGGCTTTTTGCTCATTGTTTGGGAGAATCGGGGCTTACATACTAGTCTCAGAAGTTTAACCCAGAAACAAAAGAATACAAGTAATAAACTTTTAAGAGAATCCAAAGCCATCATAACCTTTAAAAGAAGTACTTAAATGCTAATTAAGAAGTGGTGGGAAAGCAGGTGGGGAATATTCCACTAAGACTATCAAACACCTTCAGCCTTTTAGCTATAGCTCCATTTTTTATTATAATCTCATAACAATTAAAGTATAGTTTAAGACTATATTGTTGAAGTTGGGAAGGAACCCCAAAAGATTGGGGTCATAGACTAGCGTCAGGGAGGTGTCTCAAAAGCATTTGCAAGCTTGAACCCATATCCAAGTCAAGGGACAAAATTTATTGTAATTGTAGCCAACTGAAGTGGGCTAAGTTTCAAAAGAATTTAACAAATAATTAAAAGTAAGGAGACACATTTATTTAGTTCTTCATGTCATTGATATGCTAATTTTATGGCCTAGAGATAGAACTGAGGAGTGGTCTCATGAATATGGTTATCACTGACCAGCAGATCTAGGACTATCCTAAAGCCAGAAGACTTTAGAATCATTGACAGAAAGATTGTTAGAATAACACTCTAAAGTTGGGATGAGGATAGGGACCTTGGAATCACAGATTCCAAAGCCATAAGACTTTATAATCACTGACAGATTATTAGAACAGAAATACCCCAAGGTCAGTGGACCTCTCTACTACTTTTCCCCTAGAAGTTATATTCCATCATGTCCCCTCTCAAGCAGTTTGAACTCCCAAATTCATTTGGGACAAAAAGATGGAGATCTTATCTTCTGGAGCTGCTTCATGCTGATAAGGGCTGTGGAGCTGTCCCTGCCTAGTGGGGTTCAGACTGAGGAGGGGAAGCATGTGACTTGAAGATGGCAGCAGCAACATCTAGGGGATTTTGAGTGTTAGAATCAGTTAGCCCATGGTATTCAAGTTTCACTTGGCTTATCTCCTGGGCTGGATTAATCCTTTACCTTTGCTAGACCACTTCTGTTTTTGCTTTCTTCAAGTGTCTCTCTTCCAGAGTTTATTTGATCAGAATGGGAGTTCCTGAGCTGAATCCAAGGACCACTGGAGATTTCTCTGGAAGGCATCTGCCCAAGGTTTCTGTACAGGAGGTACCCCTCACAAACAGAAAATATCCCAGATGACCCCCAAACTGTGTGAAATAAATATTGTCCATATAAACAGAGACTCAGAAAAAGCAAAAAGGGGTTTATTAAGATCTTATGAGAAAGGGAGAAAGCATATCTTCCATCTGACAAGGTGTTTGCCAGCAAAGAAGTGCAAAGCATAAATTGTAAAACTCCAAATTAAATAATCTGAACACAGAAATCCAATGCCCTAGGCTCGCCTTTTTTCCCATAGTTTGGAGAAATCCAGGTTTACATTCTATTCAGAAACAAAAGAATACAAGTAATAAATTCTTAGGAAAATCCAAAGCCATCATCACCTTAAAAAAAAAAAAGTATTTAAATCCTAATTAAGAGGTGGTGGGAAAGCAGGAGGGAAATGTTCGTTAAAGACTACCAAACACCTACAGCTTTTTAGCTATAGCTCAATTTGTTATTATAAAGTTTCAAGTCACAATTAAAGTACAGTTTAAGACTATATTCCCATGAGAGCATCTTCACTTAGTTAATCTCACATTTCTTTCCTTTTACTCTCCTTTCTTCCTTATTTTCTTCCTTCTTCCTTCTTCTTTCCTCCCTCCCTCCGCCTGTCCATCCCTTCCTTCCTTCCCTTTGTTGTGCCACAGTTCCATGTCTCAGTTTCCCTCAATTGCTCTGTTTCAGTTTCCCTTAATTATTCTGCCTCAGTAGCAACTCCCCTCCCCCCACTTCCTGACCATCAGGAATAATTGCGCTAGCATTCCAAAGGAGTCATAAAACCTCCAGATGGTCCATTTCAAATACCTACACATACCCCTTATCTTTTGGCTTTAGACTTACTGTCTTCTAGTTCCTTTCCCAGCTTCTCAGAATTTATGATCTCTTCCTCCATACCCCTAATCTGTCAGAACTGAATTGATAGTCCTTTCCTGGAACTCCACTCCCCCCTCTCCAATTTCCAACCCCTCCTTCTGCTCCTTCTGCCTTGTGAGCTCTTTGTTCCCCTGAGGGTCAGGATCCCTATAAGAATCCTGTAACCAAATTTACTAAGTGCTGGACCTACTTGAGATCCAGTTGGCTGGCTAATGTTTGCCAGTCTAAACTCTCAATGGATTGTGTGCTTTGAGACAAGAGTCCCAGCAGTCCCAATCCATAGCTATGGATTCTAAACTCTCAATTAACATCAATAAAATATTAACTAATCTCCAATGTGTGATACTGCCTCAGTTTCTCCCTGAGCATTATACCTTCTTCCTTCTCTTTTTCCTTTCTTCTTTCCCTTCTTATCTTCCCTCTCTCTGTTCATATAGGATTCATACCATTACCTATAGATGTTTTTAAAAGCTTTTATCTTCTTTTGGATCTCTGAACCCTCCCAAGATATCTTGGGGTTTACTGGTTAGATTTCTTTCCTAAGGATCACATCTTAAACCAAAACCGCTCTGATTTTCATTGATTGGCCACCAATTGTTGTTGTTTGTTCTTCTTTCTCAAAGAGGGCCATGACATCAGGGAGGTTATACCATGGTATGCAAGGGAATTGGATTTAAGTGAAGGAGGGCTGTGCAAGATCACTTGCTTTACTTTTCCCTCCAAAGTCATCTGGGTCCAGTGGCCAGATATGGATCAGAATGACTGGAGATAGACCTGGATGTTATGGAAGAGTTTAGCCTTTTTAAGCTAAATTCTTCAATAGATCTTAATTCAGTGATTAAGGCTAGGTAGCAATTGAGGCAAAGAATCTCCTCTTTTACCTAATCCAAAAAATCTAAAAAAACAAATAAATGAATGAATGAATCTGGGAAGAGAAAACCCTCAAGTTTTCTGGCCAAAGCAGAAATAATTGTGATTTACATTCAATCTGAGTCAATCGGGCCCCAAATGAAGACCAAATGGGAAATCTTGGGGTTTTCTGCCTAGATTTCCTTCTTAAGGACTATGCCTTAAATCAAAACAATCTGATTCTAATTGGCTACCAATGGGTCCTAGGCCAAGCCCCATTTGGTCATTATTTGAGTCCAGAATGACTCAGATTGAATGTAAATAGCAGTTGTTTCTGGCTTTGGCCAGAAACTCTTAGGGTCTTCCCCTCATAGATTTATTTATTTAGAATATTTTTTTTTCTTTGACTAGATGAAAGAGGAGATTCTTTGCCTCCATTGCTATCTTCCTTTAATCACTGAATAGGCACAGTCTCAATCAAACTGAGACCTGTGGAAGACTTTAGCTTAAGAAGACCAAGGTCTCCCATTGCATCCCATTGCTATCTCCAGTTGTCCTGATCTATATTTGGCCACTGGACCCAGATGGCTTTGGAGGGGAAAGTGAGGCAGGTACTTTGCACAGCCTCCCTCATTTAAATCCAATTCATTTGCATACCATGGCATCACCTCCCTAATGTCATGGTCCTCTTCAAGAATGAAGAACAAACAACAACAACCCATGAGTGACTTCTGACCTCTGACAAGTTACTTAACTTTTAAGTTATTGGAAAAGGAAATGGAAAATTATTCCAGTAAAAATTGCTAAAAGAAAACCTATGGTTAGTATTAAAAGTTCATGAGGTTATAAAGAGTTGGATGCATTTGAACACCAACAAAGAATTAAAGTTGAAAGGATAATGAAACCACAAATGAGGTACACATTTGATCAATTTTGGATGAATTACTGTTAGAGCTATTGGAAAATCTCTTCATTTTAAAAACTACTATTATTTAATTTGATTTAATATATATCCACTAGCTCTGATGAATTTTCTCTAAAAGTATGGAAAAAAGCTAGAATACTTTTGAGAATTTAACATATTCATTCCCTTCTTTATTCTCTGTCAACATTTATTAAGTAGCTACAATAAATAAACAATATGCTATTCTAGGTGGTAGAGAATTGTTGTGTTTTATTTGTCTTATCACTGGGTTTGGAATCAAATAGCCTGATGTCAAAACTCAGCTCTACCTTTTACTACCTGTGCCACTTTAGGCAAGTCACTTCATTTCTCTAGGTCTCACCTACCTCACTTACACCAATGTGAAGCTGATCTAATAATCCTTGATAACCCTTACAGATCCAAATCTATGATTCTCACAACACCTTTTTGGGAGTTGGGGAAAGCAATTAGAAGAATCTGTTCCCTCCTCTTAGAATCTTCATCTTACTTCAGGACTCATTTCAAGTATCACTTTTCATATAAATGAAAACTTTTCTGAGCCCTCTTTACTCTAATGATAGTGCCTCCCCATTAAACTCAGAAAAATTGTTGTTCAGTCATTTCAATTGTGTCCAACTCTTCATGATCCTATTTGGGGTTTTCTTGGCAAAGATAATGGAGTGGTTTGCTATTTCCTTCTCCAGCTCATTTTACAATTGAATGATGAACCTAGAAACCAGATTGAAGAAAGTTAAGAAAAGGATGAGAAGAAGTGATTATGGTAAAGAGGGTCTTCTTATAGAGTTTAGCTATAAAAATGATGAAAGATATAAGATTATCGATAGCATAGAAAAATGTATCAAATGAGGATTTTTTTTGAAAAAGAGAGAGATGTGAACATTTGATAAAGAGGCATCCAATAGAGAGAAACTGAAGATTCCTGAGTGTTGAGAGTGAGAGCAGGAATTTGCTGAAGAAGATAGAGATAAGTTGTGAGAATGTAGCAAGGCTTGAGAAACCCTAAGGCTATTTGACCTTGGGATTGCCACAAACAATGCTGGCCAACCTCTTGGTCAGTAAGCTGTAAAACTCAACGATAGGAACTATGCTACCTTTACCATTCCTCAATTATACCTCTAAACCATAATATTAGCATAGTAACCTAATCTTTGTTTCTCTTTTCTACAAAATTATTTCCTTGATTCTGACTCTTTGCTAAATCCCCCTGGAATTAGGCCACTGTTAAGGAGTATAATAAATCTTTGCCTCTTGACTTGGAGACAAATTATGTGTGCAAATTCTTTTGGCAAGCCCATGACACTGACTAGGGCACCCTAATTTTGTTGAGGTGTCCAGCCTCAACAATAAGATAGAATGGGGTTTGCCTTGGCAAGGGGAAGGAACATCACTTAATGTGAGACAGGTATAGATAGGGAAAAGAAGAAAGTACCAGTGATGATGGCTGGAAAAAAACAAAAACAAGAACAAAACAACTAAGGGAGGGAGAGATTGGAGTTCACAATAGGGAATTGTAAAGCAGAGGCAACGCTGGAATGACAAGTTATGAGCAAGTGGTGCATTTGTAGATTTCTGAGATAAGTGAAGAAGTAGGTCATAAGAAATCAACAAATTGAAAAACTAGTAGGTTAAGGTGTTTACAGGAATATCAATATGTATGTTGAAGTATGATGACAAGAATTAGAGAAGAGAGAAAGACTAAGACCTAGATACTGAATTCCCTAAGGAGGTAAGGGGTGTATCCAGGATCAGTGGAGTATAGCTTTCACAATCTAGATTGGGTGATAAATATAAATTGAAAGACAATTAAAGAATGGCTGAACAAATCACAGTGTATGGATGTAAGGAAATATTATTGTGCTGTAAGAAATGATGAATGATACAATTTCAAAAAATCCTGGGCAGTGTAAACTGACAGTGAAGTGAGTAGAACTAAGACAACAATTTATATGAGAAATGAAATATTAGAGAGAAAAAAAGCACTTTTAAAAACTCAAGAACTCTGATCAGTGCAGTGACCAATGTCATTGAACCTATGAAGAAATATTTTATCTGCCTCCTTACAGATGATGGACACAAGGCACACAGATGTGTATTTTTGGATGTGTCTATAGTGTATATTAACTTTGCTTGCATTGGTGATTTCATAAGCTCCTGTGGATTTAATTACCATGTTCATGGTGACAGTTCTCAAATCCACCTTTCTTCTGGCTGCCAGTCTCAAATCTCCAGTTTTCTTTCAGGCATCTTAAACTCACCATGTCTAGCACAGAATTATCTTTCCTTTTAAACCCTCCTTACCTTCCAACTTTTCTATTAATAAAAATGGCAATGCCATCCTACAAGTTTGTCAGGCTCACAACCTAGGTGTCATCTTCAGCTCTTCACTATCTCTCACTACCCATAACCAATCTGTTGCCAAGGTCCATCGATTTTGTCTTTGCAACATTTCTCAAATATATCCCCTTCTCTCTGATGGTGCTACCACTCTAGTGCAGGCTCACACTTCATGCCTGGATTATTGCCATAACCTGGCAGTAAGTCTGTCTTCCTCAAGTCTTTGCCCATTTCTGTCCAACTTCCATTCTGCCACAAAAGTGATTTTCTTAAAATGGTTTTGACCATCTCTCTCCGACAAAATCAATTCCATTATCTTCCTATCTTCTCTAGGATCAAATGTTCAAAACTGTTCATTGCCTATTCTCCTCCTACCTTTCTGGTCTTTTTACACCTTATTCCATGACATGTACTTTTCTGTTCAGTGATGCTGTCTCCTGACCATTCCCCAGACAAGACACTCTTTTTCTTAATATTAGGCTTTTTTTTTTCTTTCTGCTTGTGCCCCATGCTCAGAATGTTCTCCTTCCATATTTCTCTGCCTGTTGAATTTCCCGGCTTCATTTAAATCCCATTTTAAAATCCCATTTTAACAGAAAGCTTTCCTTAGACTCTCTTAATTCTTGTGCCTTATCTCTCAATTATTTTCTATTTATCCTTAATGATTTGTTCATATAGATTTGGTTGCTTGTTGCCTCTCTCATTAAATTGTGAAGACAAGGACTCTCTTTTGTCTTTTTTGTTGTTGTTGCATCCTCAGCACATAGTATAGTGTCTGGCATATAGTAGGTACTTAATAAATGTTTTATTGATTGACACTGTGAAAAGCTCTTAAGATGTAAAGAAAAATGGTGCACTTTCTGTCTTTAAGGAGTTTATAGTTTATCAAGTCAAGAAAAGACCTCAAATATTTGTAATAGAAATCATTTTATAAATACATAGCAGAGATCCAAAGAGCAATGTGAGATTCAAGGAAGAAATCATGTCTAGCTAAGGAATTAGCAAAGGCATTCAATCAATATCAACTAAGTGCTAGGTGCTGACCTAATAGATTATGAAATAACACCTATCCATGGGAATTATTAAAAAAAACAATCTCCTACTCTTTATTAAAAATAATGCAAGAGTTCACATATATTTTTCATACTTAGATGAAGCCCAGACTTATTGAACCAAATAAATAGAAGGCAGCAGACTGGAAACTAAAATGAATTCTGAAATTTTGAAGTGAGCACAGCACTGATACATCATCAGAGCTAATGCTTCTCCTTCATCAGTGCCTCCCATTGAGAGCTTTCCTCAGGTAATCATGAGTCACTCGGATGATCACTTACAGTGGCATAAAGTTCTGAAGAGAAGTATATCTGAGATATGGCTCGTTGAACCAGAGTGAATCTTGAAATGAATCTTATTTTAATAAAGGGCATTCAGGTATTGAGGACAAAGCTATTTCCAGATCCCAGCTCAAAGTATCAATATTATTTTATTGCAACATATATTATTATGCAACAGAAGTAATCTTTATGTTACTTATCTTTATGTAACACTAAGTTTTACAAAGTGCTTTTACAAATATTATCTCATTTTATTCTCAGAACAACTCTGGAAGACAAGTGCTACTATTTCCCCCCTTTTAAAAAATCCTGAACATAAGTATTAAGAAGTCATTGTACCTACCAAAAATAGTACAGGTACCTTATATTAGTTGCCTGTATTTGAGTTCCATAGCCAACAACTCACTAGTTTCTAAAAGGTTTAGTAACATTTAAACCCTTTATTTTGTCAGATTTTACAAAGGATAAGGAGAGGTTTGCATCTATCGCTGGAAAACTAAAAAAAAATTGTGAATCACAGATCCAGAGCTAAAAGTGACCTCAAAGGCTGTCTAATTACCCCACCCTGTTAAAAAATTTCATATTTATAAATTAAAAAAAATTCTAAACTTAATTTAAAGATGGCATTTTATATATGCAGCAGAACACAAAAGAGGATTCTACATGAAATTGTGAATCCTTTCATACAATTTACTTTTAAAAGCATATTATAAATTCTTCAAATTATTTTCAAAGCAATCTTGCTTATTTGTGCTTCATCCTAATTTTTTATTTTTGCATTTAAAATTTTTTTCCCATTTAAAAAAAATACTCCTTTTTAGGCATTACTATTACTAACTCCCATTTTCAATTCTTCTTAACAAAAAAAAATGGGGAAAAAACTTGTAACAATCAAAAGCATTTATTCAATGTGTATTCTGTACCCTCTTTGTGTTAAATGCTTTGGATACAAAAAGAAGCAAAAGATAATCTTGTTCTCAAGGAGCTCACAATCTAATAAGGGGAGTCAACAAACAAATGAACTAACCAGAGGGAATTCAACTGGCTCCTGAGTAAAACTATTATATTTTTGGAAAATTGAGATTTTAAGAAAATTTAGAGTTTAAAATCAGTCTTTCTGCAGTTTCTGCCCATTGCTTCTTTAGAGACAAGTGCAACAAGCCTAATATTTGTTCCATTTGATAGCCTTTAAAATGAACTCTGTGCCAAACTTATATAGGAATATTCCTATGATACAAAGGATTGCTCATTCAGTTGGGAAAAAAGGCCTCATAATACTATGTTTTACATTTTTGTATGATGAGTCCAGAAGCACTTTACAAGCACCTGAAATTAGTGCTCATTATCAGGGCACCCCTTCACCCCCCCCAAATCCTTAGCATTACAGTACATTATGTTAGATTAAACCTCTACTTTTGGCTGCATTTCACTGCTTGAGCCACAGTCTTATGATGAGAGAGTTCAGAGCCAATAGACAATAGTCTTTTCCACTTTTTTTTTTTTTGAGATTGTCAGTAAAGACATCAACTTTTCTGATTGCTAATGTCTTTTTTCACAAAAAGGAAAGAATGATTCCTGTTCTAAATGAAACAAAAGTGTGGGTGATTAAGGAAAGATGAGAATATCCTGTCAGAGGGAAACAGGGAAAAATGTAGGGTTGCTCACAGTGTCAAGGAAATTTTTGTGATGTTAAAAGAAAAATTAAGTGTTGGAAAGACAGGGAGGGAAGTGTGAAATCTTTGGCAAAGCAGAAATGTAAAAATGGTACTCTATTATTAGAAGTCTTTTCTCACTGTTATCCTAGCTAAATTTTAATTAAAAAATCTGTGAGTAGTTAGATTTTAATGAAAAACTATATAATTTGGTCAGTTCCCTAGAGTGATGTGCAAATATAAACATGTAATAACATTAATATTATTATTAGTGATAATATTTATATGCAAAAATTTTTTTTCTTTTCTGGCTAGAATAATATATATTTTTCTCTAGTGAAGGATTCTCATGTACAATAATAATGACATTCATATAATACTTAAAATTAATTAATTACTTTGCATGATTTGTTTTATTGGTACCTCACAATAACCCTTCGAAAATACCATCACAGGTATTGTTAGCAAAATTCTCCTGGGAGAAAAGGGAAATTTAGAGATTGTGATTTTTCCTTGGCCATATAGCTAGTAAAGCTAAAAATTTGAACCCAGGTCTTCCTCATTACTCGTTAAGTACTCTAACATTTCATTCTGTCTTCTATATAGATAGATGAATATCATGTATTTTTGATCTTCTAGAAAATAGTGTTTCCATATTACCCATAATTTTTATTTATTTATTTTTATTTGTTTCTCTTTTCCCTTAGTAATAACTTCTTTCCAAATTTGTGATAATTTGAGTCATTTTTACTGGGAAAACAAAGTAGATGAAAAATGGATGTTGCCCAAATTGTGAGATGGAGCAAGATGGTCATATATTGAATTAGTTAAAGATTTCTCTCTCTGCTGCTGAGTCTACCTCTCCCACAGACAGTACAAATACTGATTTTAGTGTTGAAAAGAAGTGAATGAATTACTTTTCAAAAACTGTGCAACTCTATCCATAATTCCAAGTTATTTCTTACTATAAAACCTATACTTTAAAATAATATTTTCCTAAAGAAATTATCTGCTTATGAATACCTAGATCTCAGAAAAGCAAAAAAAAGCCATAGATTTTTTTTGTTTGCATTTGGTATTCTAAATCTTCCTATTTTTCAAAAGATCTGTTCTTAGAGACTTTCTTTGCCATTTGCTTTAACTTTTCTATTTTCTTTCATGTAGATGTATTCTTTGGTATCTACTTTTTATTTTTACCTTTTTTTTTTAACATCATTTTAAAGTTGTTAATCATCCTTCTGAATCATTCTGGAGGTTCTTGCTATTGATCTATTACAATTTCTAGTGTTCTTGTGGAATTTATTGTAACCTTTTCTTCTTTCTCAGAAGTTTTCAACTTCTTTTCCTTTTTTTTCCTGAGGCAATTGGGGCTAAGTGACTTGCCCAGGGTCACACAGCTAGGAAGTGTTAAGTTTCTGAGACCAGATTTGAACTCAGGTCCTCCTGACTTCAGGGGTAGTGCTCTATCCATGTGCCACCTAGCTGCCCCAACTTCTTTTCCTTTACTTCAAAGTGTCTTAATAATCATATTGGCTCTTTTCTAGATGGTTTAGCTGCTGATTTTTCTGTAATTAAATGGCTTTCTTCCTGGAAGTACCTTCCCTTTTGTAGTAGATAATATTGAAATAGATTCAGTGCAGTATAACCCCTTCCCTATCCATAGTTCTGATGTTAATATGGAATGTGAGAAGAGTAAGAAGTAAATTGTGTAGCATGGCCAAAACATTGCAGAGTAGAACGTTGGGGAGTTTGTGTCTGATATAGCCACAGCCAGAGAGCTTAGCAGAAGAAGCCAAAATTTCAGATCATGTGTGGGAAGTAGTAATAGTGAATACTATGTGAATAACATGACCTGTCATTTCTTTTCCTTGTAAGTGTAATTAAGGGAGCCACGGGCAAAAACAATAACACTCAAAAAAAAAGGTACTCTTCACAAGTAATATAGCTAACAGTGATGAGTATCAGTAGAACCATGATGAGTGAGGATACTCTGGGTAGTCTCTCAGTCTATAAGTATTCTCACCAGTTGTTAGCTGATAGAAGGAGGAATTAGGGAAGTCTTAGCTAAGTTCCAAGAAGAAATACCTGCAAAAGACCAATGTAGTTCCCATCCAAGATTATTTCCCCTCACCTGCTTTGTCCTGAACTTGCTCATTTTTGCCTTAAGTAAAACAAAGAACAATGGAAAGATTACTGTTGGTGTGAGTAGACTATATTATATCACTAACCAATGACGTGTGGAGTAGTATAAAAGATACTAACAAGAAAAAGTAGGTGAATTGGTTATGCATTAATATTAAAAGACAATAAATGAACAGTTGAACTGTAATGCTTCTGAGGAAGATCTTCAGTTCACCATGTGAACCTCTATTTAGTAAGCCTTAGGGAAAGAGATGGGTATGAATCACACAGAATGAAAAAGTGTGGAGAGACTGCCATAGATGTCAGTCGAAGGAATATCTATTCTGGTGAGACTTTGGATTTTTTTAATCTCTCATGCATCAGTCCAGTAGGGAACCTCATATAGAAAAGAAAATATTTTGTTGAAATGTTTAAATTGTCAAACCTGAAAGACAGGATTTTTTCAGTCTTTAGGGGAAAAAACGATTCTGGTAAAGAAAGGAAATGAGGATTAAATAAATAAAAAGTTATTGTGGAGAAAACTCAAAGGAGCAAATCAAGTGAGAAATGGTTTGTCATCTGATTGACAGGACACATATCTCAAACTTTATCCAGTTCAGTAAATTCAAAATAGAGTACAATCACCCCATGATGAGCCATAAGAGTCAATTGTGTACTCATCCAAGGAGAGAGGATTGTGATCAGGAGAAAGAATAAATTTTAAAATAAAGATTAAATGCAATCCAACAGAAAAGCATTTAGTGTCTGTCCTATCACTGTGAAAGACTCTGGGTATAAAAAAATAATAGTCTCTATCCTCAAAAAATTTAGAGTTTATTGCAGGGACAATATAATGTATGCACAAGTAAATACAATGCTGAGTAGAATGTTATGAGGATAAAAGAAACAACCAAAGTGATGGAAGAAAATTTGAAAAACACACCTCTTTCAGACAGATTAAGGAGGCCTTAGCCATCTCCTTTGAAGGATTTTTCCAGATTCTCCCAGTTGGTCCCTTCTTTCCTCTTCTCTCACATGCCTGAAACTTAATAACTGGGTTTATTTTGAAGATATCTTGTATTTAATTGTCATTTAATACATTGTTTCCCATCTAGAAAAATGTAATATTCTTTATGGAAGACACTCTTCATTTGACTTATATGCTAATTCTATCTCCATCAGTGAGACTAAGTTTTTTAAGGGAAGGGACAGGCTTCATTTCTGTTTGTATTTCCAGTCCCTAACATAGTTCCAGGCACCTAAAAGGCATAGATAAATGCCTGTTTATTTATTTATTTTTTTGCCTCCTCCAGAGCTACAATTTTGGGAAAAAATATTTTTGATGTATTGTCATTTAACTCAATAGACCTGGATTGTAGAGGACAAAAAATGTCACTCAGGAGGACCAGGATGTTTATTCAGAGATCAGATCTAGTTACTTTGACGAAATGATTGAATATATGTGACACTAGGACTTTATCTTGAGGTTTTGTTTTCTCTGCTGCTGTTATATAAGGAAGATTATTATTATTATTTTTTTTGATCACAATAAGGCTAGGGTTGGAATCACCAGTTTTGTACAAAATGAAAACACAAACAAACCTGAATATTTTTCATTCAAATTAATCATTAATTCATTCATCATTTATTAGATAATATTTAATTTTCTCTATTATTTATAAAAATAACTTCTAACATTTGTTAAAAAATTTTTTCAAATTTTCTTTTTTCTTTCCCTTTCCCCCTATATCTCTGAGATGGGATTTGATATAGGTTATTACATGTGTGTTCATGCAAAACATATTTTCATATTAGTCATGTTGTGAAAGAAGATCCCAAAAGGAAATAATATAAAAAAGTGAAAAATAATAATAAAAATTAGTATGCTTCAATAGGCATTTAGATTCCAACAATTCTTTCTCCAAATGTGTATAGCATTTTCTCATCAGAGTTCTTTGGAATTGTCTTGGATCATTGTATTGTTGAGAATAGCTGTTACTCACAGTTGATAACTATATTGCTCTTACTATGTATTATGTTCTCCTGGCTCTGCTCAGTTCAATCTGCACATGTTTATGTAAGTCTTTCCCAGTTTTTTTTGGAAATCATCCTACTTGTTATTTTTATTTATTTATTTGCTGAGTCAATTGGGGTTAGGTGACTTGCCCAGGGTCACACAGCTAGGAAATGTTAAGTGTCTGAGACCAGATTTGAACTCAGGTCCTCCTGACTTCAGGGCTGTACTCTGCACCAACTAGCTGTCCCATAATTGTTATTTTTTTTATAGAATAATAGTATTCTATTGCAATTTTATAGTACAACTTGTTCAATCATTCTCCAGCTGATGGATATTGCCCCAATTTCAATTCTTTGCTCCCACAAAAAGAACTGATATGCATATATATTTCAACAGGCCTTTATTAAGTATATACTGTGTGCCAAACATTGTCTGGATTCTGAAAATACAAAAGCAAAAGTGAAGTCAGTAATTGTTCTCAAGGACCTTATAATCTAGTTGGGGACAAAATATCATGTACCTATATAAGTATAGCAAAGTAGAATTGGCCAACAGGGAACATTATATTGAATGTGCTTAGAGTTGCCCTTGCTGGTACTTGATTAAATGTATGTGAACTTTGAGACCTGCTTCTGGACATGTGTGATATTAGGGCTAAAAGGTCTTTATGATGATATGATAAAAAATTCTCCTATTGGCTGCTGAGGTGGAAGAGCTGATGACTTATTGGATATGCAAAAAGGAACTCCCAAATTCGATTCAGCTTCTCTTTTCTTATTGACTACAAATTGCTATATATTACAAATTGCTCCATTTTGAGCTGCTTCCTGAAAAAAAGAGGGTAGGAGAAGGATGTCAGTTCCTATCTTCTACTCCCTGAATCAACATGATTATGAATATGTAATATCTAAAGCACACTCTGCCTAGGTAATACTGAGCTTGGTTTGGGCTTCCTCTTTTATGCTCTTTCATGATCTTGGGCAAATGAGATGGATGTGTCTAAGTTTGGAGGGAACCTGAAAAGATTGGAGGTTCAATTGGGTCAAAATTGAATGATGCAATGAGAGGAGACCTTAGAACAGTTGATCACAAGAAGAGTGGATTGGACAATGCACTACTAAGTAAAAATGTAAAATCTGTTTTTAGCAGTTTTTCATAGTAAGCTTTATTCTGATAAGGTTTAATATCATTCCCTTAGTAGATTGTAACAGTAGTTTTAAATTACTGAATTGTTTTAATTTTGTTTTTGTCAAATACACACTTGTGAATGTGTTGTTTTTTTTTTTTAGCATTTCTTTTGTGTTTAGGAATAAAATTCCTAAAAAAAATCCTATATCTGATTGATATTCAGTAGCATTTAAACTTCCTTTTTCTTTGCAGAAGGGGTATGTCCTGAATATGTGTGTCAAACTCAAAAAGAGAAATGGCCCTCATATTGACCTAGAAAACCACAAATTAACATTATCAGTTGTATTGTATTTTTATTTATTTTGTTAATTATTCTCCCATGACATTTTAAATCTGGCTGACCATATTGGGGAGTGTTATGGGCCTCAAATGACACAAAGCTACATGTTTGACACCCTTTTTACCCTACATTAAAAGTAAAATCTTTTCTAGAGTGCTGGGTGGGAGGGTAGGGTTTAAAAACTGAATAAAGTGAGAAAAAAAGCCTAATCTCTCCTAATAAGAGGAGCCTTTCAGGCCAAAGGTTAGTCCAAACCAAAAAATTTAATTAAGGTACAGGAAATGGGTACAGTAACCCAATCTTTGTAGGCCCATTAATATTTAATTTCCTTAAGATTATATAGATTTATGCAAATAAAAACAAGGTGATTTTGGAGGCAAGGCTACAATATGAGGATTTGGAAAGACCACTTGTAGAAGGTAAGGCTTAAGGTAAAACTTGAAGGAAACTAGGGATTTTGAGAGAAGGTTGAAGAGGGATTGCATTCTAGCCATGAAGACAACCAATAAAAGGCAAAGAGTGATTATTGTCCTTCTTGAAGAGGACCAGAGTGATATCACTATTTTAGAGTCAAGACACAGTGTTTCTAACTGTGGTTGATCAGATCAATATGAGCTTGGAATGCTCTGCCACAGGTTAGGCACAAAAAGTCCATGTGAATATTTGGAGAGGAGATGTCTCTAAATTGAGTATTTCACATTGCTTTTGAGTCACTTCAATTCCACTTTGTTCATAGAGCACAGCATCTTGTTTGATGAGGGCTCATCATTCTGGAAGGTCTTGTGTCAGTGTCTCCCATGTCATGCAATCAGTTATAAAGTTCTTCAGAGGGAACGTGAGTGTTGTATCACTCTTCCTGACCACTATATGAATATTCGCCCTGTGTGTGTTCTGCATTAATCAAGAGATGGATTGTTATATGAGCAACAGCAAAAAAAGGCAAGTATAACTAAATTAGTGTTCATGAAAGGAGATTATGTATGAAAAGGTTGAAATAGTAGTCTGGGTTCAGTTACTGAAGAGTTAAAAATATCCTCACAAGGAATTTATATCCTAGAGGTAAATGCAATTTACTGCATAGGAGAATGATAAGGTAAGATCTGTGATTATATTATATTTTCATATTCATCATGTTGTGCAAGAAAAAATCAAACCAAAAGGGGAAAAAAACACGAGAAGGAAAAACCAAACAAAAAGGTGAAAATACTATGCTTCGATATACATATAGTCTCTGTGGATGTCATTTTTTATCCCAAATCTATTGGAATTGTATTGGATCACTGCATTGCTTAGAAGAGCTGTCTATCATAGTTTTTCATCATATAATTTTGTTGTTACTGTATATAATGTTTTCCTGAATCTTCTCTCTTCACTCATCATCAGTTCATGTGAGTCTTTCCAGGCTTTTCTCAAATCAGCTTGCTCATAATTTTTTATAGAACAATGATATCACATTACATCCATATATCATAATTTAGTCAGCCATTTCCCAATTAATGGGCATCCAGTCAATTTTCAGTTCTTTGCCTCTTTAAAAAGACCTGCTACAAATATTTTTGCACATCTGGGTCTTTTTCTCTCTACTATTATCTCTTTGATATATAGACCCAGTAGTGACACTGCTGTATCAAAAGGTATGCAGTTTTGTAGCCATTTGGAAGTAGCTCCTAATTAGCTTCCTTTTCCATTGTCTATTGTTGTATTGTGTTGTATTATCTATGAGAACTGGAGTGTAAGCTCCTTGAAGACAGGTCTTTCTGCTTGGATTTGTATTTCCAGCATTTCCAGGAAGCACTTAACTGATTATATACCATTGACTAAATGACAGACTGTGCCTGAAGTTAGTTGACTTCATTCAGGTATGTTCTCCATAGACTGTCACTTTATTAATAGACAGCTACATATCATTAGTCACTTTGTTTTGTAACTAAAGGAAAAACTCCACACAAAAGGTCCTTTTCCAGAAGTTGCTTGAAGAAAACCATGACATTAAACCTGTCTGATTGCATCATGGTAGAATACCATATGTATATATATATATATAATACCGTAGAATACCTTAGATACCTTTGTGTGAAAGAACAAAGACTTCATGAAGTCTTTTGGTCTCTCTGGGTTAGAAATAGATAAACCCTAAAGTTGGCAATGCTTCATGCTTCCTTTATTCACTTCCTTAAAAGAAGGGGGAAAGGAAAACAGATTGGGATGTTGCAGATGAATTCATATTAATAGACTCTGTCATATTTAAATAAAGAAGAAAAATATTCTCTGAATAGATTCCTCTATTCCCCTCAATTTTTCCTTAGGATTTTTTACCCTTCCAAAGGTATATTATTGACAAGAAGCTGATTTGGTAAATTACTAAAATATATTCGACATCAATAATGCTTAAACCTGAGAGGGATGCAACATTTTCTGATCCAACCTATCTTTTCTTTGTGCTTTACCTTGGAAAAAAGATATTTTAGCCTATTTATCATCTACTGAAGGCCAATAGCACTGTGTCTTTAACCTTGTTTCCTTCTCATTGCTATGACCTAGAGGCCTGAACATGTAGCATATACTTATGAGATACTGTCTGATTTCTAACTTCTCTTTGTATGGTACAGAATGAGAAAAGAAATCCTTCCATTTTCACTGCCCCTTTTGTGCCTGTAGCAGCAGCAGGATCTGAGTGCTGAGCCCTATGACAAAAGCTTCAGTGGAAATGCATAGATATTCAGAGTCCTTGGGTATAGAATACTCATTGTTAGTTGACTTTGAACCAGTGCCATCATTATTAGAAGAATTTTCCACCTCTGGTACGTAGAGGTATATATGGGTATTAAAACAAACAAAGCAAGACGAGCTTGTTCGTTTCATACTTTTACCTTGAAATTTTGTAAAATGTCTTGATTTTTCTGCTTCATGAAATACTGTTCATTTCTGTACCTTTGCACTGAGTATACCACATATCTACAAGGCACTTCTACCTTACCTTTGCCTCTTAGAATTTCTTTGCTTTGAAATTAATCAAGTGCCATTTTCTATGTGACATCTTTCCTTAAGTCTCCTAGTTACTGGCTCATTTTCCCCCTTCCCCCATTTAACTTGCATTTATTTTGTATATATTTTCTTGTCTCCTGTGATAGAATATAAACTCTTTGAGAGTAGGGACTGTTTCATTTTTGGTTCTGTATCTCCAGTTCTTGGACATAATGCCTGGTACAAAGTAAGACTTAATTATTGTTAGTTAATTGATTTAATAAACACACAGAAATAATAAGAAAATTAATTTTAATCCAGATATAAAAGTGACTACACATGAATATATTTATCCTCATAGATTAAAGACATCTTGGGGTCCAAAAAGCTTCCGAACTAAGCATAACTTTTTACTTCCATTCTAAGGCAAGAGAAGTCTTTTTGTAAATTATTTATTTGTATATCTGTATATATATATAGCATATATATATATACAAATTATTTATATTTATGTGTATATGTATATGCATACAGATTTTATATATACCCACATACTATATGATATAATAGATCATCTTTTTTTTTTTTCATTTCCAGGCCTGTTTTGATTGATCTCCACTATGAAAGCTCTGCTTTCTGTTTTCCTTTATTTGCAATGCTTTAAGATTCCTGATTACTTTTTACTTCCTTTTTCAAACAGATGTTCTCATGGTCATATTATTTTTTTTTTATTTAAAGCTTTTTATTTGTATGACATGTATATGGGTAGTTTCCCAACATTGATCTTTACAGAGCTTTCCATTACAAATTTGACCCCCAGTCCCCTCCCCTCCCCTAGATGGCAGGAAGTCTACTACATATTAATAATGTTGAAATGCTTGAGAAGTTATGCAAGAAAAATCCTATCTACAAGAAAAAAAAAAGAATCAGGGAAAGGCAACACAATGCAAGCAAATGTCAATAGAGATCATGAAAGTGTTACGTTGTGGTCCATATTTCATATCCCTCTCTCTGGGTGTATATGGTTTTCTTCATTGAACAACTTAAACTGGTTTAAGACAATTCTTTGTTGCAGAGAGCCATGTCCATCAGAATTGATCATCATGTAATGCTGTTGTTGCCATGTATGATGATCTCCTGGTTCTGCTCGTTTCACTCAGCATCAGTACATGCAAGTCCCTCCAGGCCTCTCTGAAATCATCCTGCTGGTCATTTCTTACAGAGCAATAATATTCCATAACATTCATATACCATAATTTATTCAGCCACTCTCCAATTGATGGGCATCCCTTCAGTTTCCAGTTTCTAGCCACTACAAAAAGGGCTGCCACAAACATTCTTGCACAGGTGGGTCCCTTTCCCTCTTCTAAGATCTCTTTGGGATATAAGCCCAGTAGAAACACTGCTGGGTCAAAGGGTATGCACAGTTTGACAACTTTTTGAGCATAGCTCCAAATTGCTCTCCAGAATGGTTGGATCCGTTCACAGTTCCACCAACAATATATTAGTGTCCCAGTTTTCCCACATCCCCTCCAACATTCATCGTTATCTTTTCCTGTCATTTTAGCCAATCTGACAGGGGTGTAGTGGTACCTCAGAGTTGTCTTAATTTGCATTTCTCTGATCAATAGTGATTTGGAGCAACTTTTCATATGACTAGAGATGATTTTAATTTCATCATCTGAAAATTGTCTGTTCATATCCCTTGACCACTTATCTATTGAAGAGGGGCTTGAATTCTTATATATATGAGACAATTCTCTATATATTTTAGAAATGAGGCCTTTATCAGAACCATTAAATGTAAAGATGATTTCCCAATTTGATGCTTCCCTCCTAATCTTGTCTGCATTTGTTTTGTTTGTACAGAAACTTTTAACTTAATATAATCAAAATTATCCATCTGGTGTTCAATTAGGAGTTCCAGGTCTTCTTTGGACATAAATTTATTCCATCTCCACAGGTCTGAGAGATAAACTATATTACGTTCCTCTAACTTGCTTACAAAGTCCCTCTTTATATCTAGATCATGAACCCATTTAGATCTTATCTTGTTATGTGGTGTTAGGTATGGGTCAAGCTCTAATTTCTTCCACACTAGTTTCCAATTTTCCCAGCAGTTTTTGACGAATAGTGAGTATTTATCCCAAAAGCTGGGGTCTTTCGGTTTATCGAACACTAGATTGTTAAGGTTATTGCCTAGATTGTCCTGATAACCTATCCTGTGCCACTGATCAACTGC
>JAJPUD010005373.1:61944-93764 GCA_023553655.1 Myrmecobius fasciatus
GGAGGTGATCGGTGAATTCTTTCAATGGTGATTTTGCCCTTTGATTCTACAATCTCAGGGCAGTTTTCTTTCAGGATTTCCTGGAAGATAGTGTTTAGATTCTTTTTTTCATCATGGCTTTCAGGAAGTCCAATAATCCTTAGATTGTCTCTCCTAGATCTATTTTCCAAGTCAGTTGTTTTTCCTAGGAGATATTTCATATTTTCTTCTAATTTTTCATTTTTTTGTTTTTGTTTTACTGATTCTTCAAGTCTTAGTGAGTCATTCACTTGCATTTGTTCCATTCTTATTTTTAAAGTGTTGTTTTCCTCAGTTACCTTTTTAAGCTCCTTTTGTAACTGGCCAATTTGTTCATTGCACTCTTTTTCCACTTCACTAATTTTATTTTTTAATAAATTGGTGTCTTTTTCATATCTCTTTTGCAGGGCATCATATCCTTCTTGCACTGATTTCAGTTTATTTTCCCATTTATCCTCCAGCTCTCTTTTGAGGTTCTTTATGCAGTCTTCCAGAAAGGCCTTTTGAAAATGGGACCAGTGATGGTCCTGGCTGATGTTCTCTGGATTTTTGTCTAAAGGGACCTCTGGCTCTGGGGTCGTTTCTTTGCCTTGATAAAAGCTGTCTATGGTGAGAGCTCTCTTTTGCTTCTTCATCATATTTTTTTTAGACAGTGTGGATATCTCTTTAAGGTAGGGAAAAAAAAAACGGTGGCTGCAAAAAGCTTTGCCCTGGGGCACTTTGGCGAGTTGACTTAAGGTGCTGGGCGGGTGGGGGCTAGGACTAAGTCCCGAATTACTCCTTAAACAAGGGAAGTCTTCCAGAACACCTGCCCCCAATCAGGGCAGAGTGTCCCGAGTGCCTCAGATAAACTCCAGGTGTTTGGAATTTGGAGTTTGGAGTTTGGAATTTCTTCCAGGATGAGCTGAGCTGAGTCCCACCCTCACTTCCGGCCTGCACAGGGGTCGTCTATTTATCTCTCTGTCCGAGCCCTACTAACCTGATGTGAAGTTATCCAGAGAGCTGTGCCCAAATATTTCTGAGTTCGTTGACTTGAAGATCAGTTCAGAGGCTTATTTTATTGTTGATTTGAGAGAAGATCGGAAGAGAGGCAGAAAGTCACCTTTTCACTCTGCCATCTTGGCTCCGCCCCCTGTGATCACTTTTATGGATTTTTAAGGACATAAAGTTCTTAAAAAATCTGCTTTGGCAAAGATGGCACCTGCAGTAAAAAAACAAAAACAAAAAGACAACCCCAAACCTGACCTCTCAAGTATGAAATATTTGGATTTGGATTTACTACAAGAGGCAGTCCTCAAATTATATGTAAATGCTTGTGGTAGTAGAAAGAGTACTGTAGAAGGAAGAAATGAAATTACTCTATCTCCTGGTTTCTCTGGATTCCTTCAAATCTCAGATAAAAATGTCACTTTTTGTGGGAAGTCTTTCTCAATCCCTTTTAGATTTAGTGTTTTACTTCTGAGATTCCTATTGTTTTTCATATATGTGTATGCACATATATATATATATACACATATATATGCCTGTCTATTTATCTATCTACCTATCTATCTAATTTGTACATAGCTGCTTGCATGTTTCCCCCCCACTAGACTGAGTTTTTTTGAGAGGTGGGATTCTCTTTTTTCTTTCTCTCTGTCCCTAACACTGAGTGCAGTGCCTGGCACATATTAAGTGCTTAATAAGTGTTTATTGACTAACCAGAATGTGAAGGGAGTGGAAGATTCCTGGAAAATCAGTTTTTTTTTTAACATTCAGGTTCAGATTCAAATGAATAGATTAAATAGTCGAATTGATAATATCCATTTTCCTGTTTTCTATTTTAAAGTTAACCAGAGTATTCTTTTATTCTCAAGCCTTTCATAGAATCACAAAACCTCAGAATTTCAGTGTTGAACAAGAATCTCTGTGTAAGGTGCTTTATAAATTTTAAAGACATGTATGTTGCTGTTGTGGTTAGTAGTAGTAGTAGTAGTAGTAGTACTAGAAGCAGTGATGGTAGAAGTGGTGGAAGTGATGATGATGATAGCACTGAGGTGAGTGCAAATGAGAAAAGATATGTTACTAGCCTGTCCTTCTTTGTGTCCGGAGATGTAATCAGTCATACTTTGTTGCAGCCATTAGCTTGTTATATTTCTAAGGGCAACACAATATCCCTTCATATCCATGTGATTTCCTACCTTAGGGAGTTTACATTAAATCAAAGTTAGGAAAACAATCATAATCTCTCAAAGCTCTCAGTAAAGAAAATTTCTAACATTGAACCAGAAGTTTGACTTTCTGTCTTACTTTAAATTTATATTTATATCTAGTTAACTCTTGGCAGGTTGAGACAAGATTGTTTGGGTAAAGATGTTCTGGTATCTTTTAAAGAATAGTACTAGGTGAGGAAAGGGTGAAAGAGCACATCTTCTCTCAAAAGTTCTTTCAGTACTTGGGGAGGTGAAGACAAATGATTCAGAGTCTCCAGTAGGACATTAATGACCTTCCTTAATTTCTCCCTTTTCTGCTACAACTCATTTCTACTTTTTCTTTTCTCTATTTATTCTGGTTCAGTCTTTTTTTTTCTTCCTTTTTTCCCCAGGTAATTTGAATTAAGTGACTTGCCCAGAGCTAGTGTTAAGTGTCTGAGGCTGGATTTAAACTCAGGTCCTTTGTGACTTCAGAGTTGGTACTCTATCTGCTGCACCATCTAGCTGTCTCTGATTTAGTTCTTGAAGTCTCCACTTGTTTCTCTCTATTTTTGTTGTTCAATAGTTTTTTAGTTTTGTTTGACTCTTCATGACCCCAGTTTTCTTGGTAAAGAAACTAAACTGGTTTCCTGTTTCCCTCTCCAGTTTATTTTCCAAATGAGGAAATGGAGGCAAATAGGGTTGTGACTTGCTCAGGGTCACACAGCTAGTAAGTAGCTAAGGCTGGATTTGAATTTAGGAAGATGACTTGAAAACAATCTTCACCCTGTATCTACTGTGCCACCTAGTTGCCCTTCTCTCCATTGCTAGACCCAAACTAGCTCACTGGCTTCATGTAAGCCCCACAGAATGTGACCAAGTTCTTTAACCAATCCTAACAGGTTTCCTGTCCTACTAAAAGAGGCACCCAAGCCTTATTTACACTTTAGATTGAATTGATCAGTATGTGTTCTCATGTGATCAATGTACAGTGGCTAAGTGGGATGGTATGATTTATTGTCTCAGTCAACCCCAACTTTAACACTGATATAGTTGTATACCAACAGGGATAGGAACTTGAATTTCATTGGTATGGGGAACTTAGGGAAGAAAGCACCATCTACCAAAGCAAGGAGCCATCTTCTCTGTAATTTCTAGTCTTAGAGAATTCTTAGAGCTGAGAGTTTGATTGATTTATCTGGGGTCACATAGGAAGTTCATATCAGATGTTATACTGGAACCTTGGTCTGGCTGGCTCAGACTGAGGACAGCTCCCCATCCACTATTTTACACTAACTCTCTATTGAACAGCAAATATTAAAAAAATGGCCTTTTCTTGCTGATAGCCTTTATAGTTAATTATTATTGAAGAATATTTTGGTAGTTTTATTGGGAAGGAAACTCATGTGTGAATGTCAAGTCCTTTTTTTCTTCTT
Source organism: Myrmecobius fasciatus (assembly GCA_023553655.1). Lineage (NCBI taxonomy): Eukaryota > Metazoa > Chordata > Mammalia > Dasyuromorphia > Myrmecobiidae > Myrmecobius > Myrmecobius fasciatus. Next base: position 65,570 of record JAJPUD010005373.1, read on the forward strand.
ACTCATACACAAGGGTGACTATTTCAATTTGTAAGAATAATTATGCCTATAAGAGCAAATATAGGAAAAAACAGAACTTCTAGTGCCAAGATGGTGGAGTGAGGAAGGAATCCTCTGAAGCCCTTCTAAATTCTCTCCAAACAACTAGAACACCATCTCAGAATTGGTCTAGAAGCAAGGAAGTAGCTTAGCAAGAAAGGTAAATCTCCCTGTGGTGGGAAGTGAGGTAGATCCAAGAGCAGCAGCAACAGCAGCCAGCAAGCCAGCTTCACAGCAGGGGGTCTCCAGTAACTGTCTGTTCTTGAAATCCATCGGCCTCTCAGAAGTGAGAAGTTTGTGAAGTGCAGCCAGGATTCACTCCAGAGACTCCACTCCCAGCACAAGTCACCAGAGAGTCTTTGACCCTCCTGCTGATTAGTAGTGAAGCTCTGCCCTGGAATTGGCCAACAGTGAGACTCCATCCCTGGGACCTGCTAAAATAAAGAGACACTGTTTCCACAGCAACCCAGAAGGGCTCCACTTTTGAGCTAGACCAATAACAAGATCCCTCATTCAGGGCCAGCAAGCAAAAGATTGTGTTACCATAGAAATTTAGAGCAAGATCCTACTCTGGGGGAGTTCAGCTTCTAAACCCCACATCCAGAGGAGGTCAGCAGGAAGGTCCTACTCTCCAGTACAAGCTAGAAAGGTAGTCTACCTTTTAGTGAAAGCATGCAGCTAAGCTTTTGGGATACATAGGATAAAGGTAAAGGAATAGAGCAGGATTTATTACACTTCAGTTGAAGCAAAAAAGAGCAGGATAGCAGTTATAATCTTAGACAATATAAAAGCAAAAATAGATCTAATTAAAAGAAATAAGGAAGGAAACTATATCTTCCTGAAAGATACCATAGGCAATGAAATAATATCAATGCTAAATATATGTGCATCAAATGGTATGGCATCTAAAGTTTTGAAAGAGAAGTTGAATGAGTTAAAGAGGAAATTGAAAGTTAAACTATACTGATGAGGGACCTCAACTTTCCCCTTCAGAACTAGATAAATCTAACCAAAAAATAAAAGAAAGAAGTTAAGGTGGTGAATAAAATTCTAGAAAAGTTAGATATGATAGATCCCTGGAGAAAACTGAATGGAAATAGAAAGAAATAAAGCTTTTTCTCATCTAGTACATGGCACCTACCCAAAAATTGACTATGTATTAGGACATAAAAACCTCCCAACCAAATGCAGAAAAGCAGAAATAATAAATGCCTTCTTTTCACTTCATAGTGCAATACAATTACATTTAGTTAAAAACCAATGAAAAGAGAGATTAAAAATTAATTGGAAGTTAATCTTAAAAAAGTGAGTCAAAGAACAAATTATAGAAACAATTGGTAATTTCATTAAAGATAATGGTTGAGAACATGCCCAGATTTATGGAATGTAATCAAAACAATACTTAGGGGGAAATTTTATATTTTTAATTGTTTATATTAATAAAATGGAGAAGAAGGCCAATGAATTGGTCATGCAACTAATAAACTAGAAAAAGAACAAATTTAAAATTCCTAATTAGATATCAAATTGGGAATCCTGAAAATCAAAGGAGAATTTCATAAAACTGAAAGTAAGAAAACCATTGAACTATAAATAAAAATAGAAGGTGGTTTTATGAAAAAAGTAATAAAATAGCTAAATTGGTCAATTTGATTCAAAAAAGGAAAGAAGAAAACCAAATTACCAACATCAAAAAGAAAAGGGGTGAATTTACCACCAATGAAGAGGAAATTAAAACATTTGTTAGGAGCCATTTTGCCCAATTATATGCCAATAAATTTGACAATCTAAATAAGATGAATGAATATCTACAAAATTAAAAAATTTTCAAATTAGCAGGAAAAGAAACAAAATATTTAAATAATCTAATCTTAGAAAAAATATTGAACAAGTCATCAATACATTTCCTAAGAAAAAATTCCTAGGACCAGCTGGATTCACAAATGAATTCTACCAAACATGTAAAGAATAATTAATCCCAATACTATACAAGCTATTTGGAAAAACAGGCTAAGAAAGAATCCCACCAAATTCTTTTATGACACAAATATTGAGCTGATTCCTAAACCAGGAACAGCCAGAACAGAGAAACAATTATAGATCAATTTACCTAATGAATATTGATGCAAAATATTTAAATGCAATACTAGCAAAAGGGATTATAGCAATAGCAATAAGGGCCATACACTTGACCAAGTGGGATTTGTATGAGAAATGCAAGGCTATTCAATATTAGGAAAACTATAGCATAATTGACTATGTCAATAAAAAACACACAACAGAAATAATATGATTATCTCAATAGATATAGAAAAAGCCTTTGAAAATATACAGCACTTAGGGCAGCTAAGTGGCATAGTAGTTAGAGCCCCAACCCTGAAGTCAGGAGTACCTGAGTTCAAATCTGGCCTCAGACACTTAACACCTCCTAGCTGTGTGACCCTAGGTAAATCACTTAACCCCCATTGCCTCAGGGGAAAAAACCATACAGTACTTATTTCTATTAAAAACATTAGAGAACAGAAGATAAATGAAGCTTACCTTAAAATGATAAATAATATTTATCTAAAACCATCAGTAAGTATCATTTGTATGGGGTTAAGTTAGAAGGCTTCCCAGTTCGATCAGGGATGAAGCAAGAATGTCCATTATCACCTCTACTATTTAAGATTGTACAAGAAAAGTTACATATATCAGAAGAAAGAGAAATTAAAGGAATTAGAATACATAATGAGGAAACAAAACTATCAATCTTTTCAGATGACATAATGTTATACTTACAAAATCAAAGAGAATCAACTAAAAATTATTTGAAATTATCAAAAACTTTAGCAAAGTTGCAGGATATAAAATAAACCCACACAATCATCAGTATTTCTATATATTACCAACAAGAAATAGAAACAGAAATTCCATTTAAAATAATTGTAGAATTGTAGAATAATTGTATAAAATGCTTGGTAGTCTAACTGCCAAGACAAACTCAGGAACTATATGAACGCAAGTATAAAACATTTTTCATATAAATAAAAGCAGATCTAAACAATTTAAAAAATATTAATTGCTCATGAGTAGGTTGAGTCAATATAATGAAATGACAATTTTCTTAAATTAACCTATTTATTCTGTGCCAGACCAATTGAACTACCAAACGATCATTTTAGAGTTAGAAAAAATAATAACAAAATCAATCTGGAAGAATACAAGCTCAACGATATCAAGGGAACCAATAAAAAAGTGAAAAAAGACAGTCTTAGCTCTACTAGATCTCAAACTGTATTACAAAGCAATTATGAAAATAATATGGAACTGGCTTAAGAAATAGAGTTGTGGATCAGTGGATTAGATTATATACAAACTATATTATCAAGTATAAAGAGAACAGAGGCAAATTTATAAAAATATAAGTCATTCTCAAATTCATAAATGGTCAAAGGATATGAACAGTCAGTTTTCAGACAAAGAAATGAAAGTTATTTATAGTCATACAAAAGTGCTCTAAAGCACTTCTGATTAAAGAAATGCAAATTAAAACAACTTGAGATACCATCTTATACCTATCAGATTGGCTAATATGACAAAAAAGGAGAATGCTGGAAGTTAGTGGTGATGTGGGAAAACTGGGACACTAATGCACCATTGTTGGTATTGTGAACTCATACAACCATATGGAGAGCAATTTGGAATTATAGCCAAGGGTTATAAAATTATGTATAACCTTTCATCTAGCAATACCACTGTTAAGTCTATATCTTAAATACATACAGAAAAAAAGGAAAAAGACCTATTTGTGCAAAAATTTTTGTGACAGCTCTTTTTGTGATGGCTAAAAATTAGGAAATCAAAAGGAGACCTATTTTAATTGGAGAATGGCTGGACATGCTGTAGTATGTGATTGTGATCAATACTATTGTGCTATAAGAAATGACAAGTAGAATGATTTCAGAAATACCGGGAAAGACTTACAAGAACTGAAGCATAGAGAAAGGAACAGAACCAAGAGAATATTGTATATAGTAACAGTGATATTATTTGATGAAGACCTGCAAGTGACTTAATTATTCTGAATAATACAATGATTTAAGACAATCCCAAGAAGCTAATGATGGAGCATACTGTCTACCTCTAGAGAAAGAACTGATATTGTTTTGCAGATTGAAGCATACTATTTTTCACTTTCTTTCAATTTTTTCCTTTACTTCAGTCTTTTTGTGCAAAATGACTAATATTGGAATGCTTCACATAATTGCATGATCCTAATTGTGGCTCCTCGATATTTAAATTGTTTCTTTCTGGCTTCTCGTAATATCTTTTTCTTGGTATGATAGTTCTGGAATTTAGCCACAATATTCCTGGGGGATTTAATTTTTGGGTTTCTTTCAGGTGGTGATCAGTGGATTGTTTCAATAAGCATTTTGCCTTCTGGGTCTAAAATATCAGGGCAGTTTTCTTTTATGATTTCCTGAAAGATAGTTTCTAGGTTCTTTTTTTTCATCATGGTTTTTAGGAAGCCCTATAATCCTTAGATTTTCTCTCCTAGATCTATTTTCCAGGTCAGTTGTTTTTCCTAGGAGATATTTCATGTTTTTCTCTATCTTTTCATTTTTTTTGTTTCTGTTTGATTGATTCTTGAAGTCTTGAGTCATTCATTTCCATTTGTTCGATTCTAATTTTTAATGTCTTATTTTCTTCAGTTACTGTTTTAGCTCCTTTTGTAATTGGCCAATTTGTTCATTGTAGTCTTTTTCCATTTTTTCCATTTTATTTTGCAGGGATCTCATTTTGTTTCCCCATGTTTCTTCCAACTCTCTTTTAAGATCCTTTATGCAATCTTCAAAGAAAGCCTTGTGACATGGAGTCCAGTTTATGTCTCTCTTTGGGGTTTTTTCTGGAGTTGCTTTACCTTTAGGGGCCTCAGGATTTGAGGTCTGTTCTTCCCTCTCTCAGTAAAAGCTGTCTATGGTGAGAGCTCTTTTTGGTTTTTTATTCATTTTTTTAAAGGTGAGGTTTGTTCAAGGCAAAGGGGGGAAAGCTGCTTTAATTTGCCCTGGGGCAGTTCTGCTGATTGACTGATTGCCCTAGGGTGCTGTGTAATGGCAGCTAGGCCCGATGCTCATCACGGGTTCAGAGGTTCACAATCTACCCCCCACAAAAGGCAGATCCTCCAAACCACCTGCTTACAATCAGGGCAGATTGGCCCAAGAAGCCAGAAGAAGACTCCCAGGTGTGTGAAAAGCACAACACTCCCACTCCTGTTCTGACTCCTGTTCCAACTCCTGTTCCAGCTCCCTGTTCCAGCTCCCTGCTCCAGCTCCCTGCTCCAGCTCCCTGCCCTGGTCTCCCTGTGCTGCAGTCTGGGTTCAACAGACCACCCCCCTGCCCAATTAAAACAGACCTGTTTTGAAGTTCTTCCAGAGTATCTTCTTGTAGAAATTTGTGTTGTCTTCCAAATATTGTGGATTTTTTTACTTCAAAATCAGTCTAGAGGCTTCATATGTTGTTGGTTTGAGGGAAGGTTAGAGGAGGTTACAGAGACTCCTGTCTGATCTCCGCCATCTTGGCTCGACCCCCCGGAAGTCCTGCTTCACATAATTGCACATGTATAATCTATATCTGATTGTTTACCATCTCAGAGAAGGTTGAGGGAAGGGAAGTAGGAAGACAGAAAATTTGAACTCAAAATTTTAAATAAAAGTATTAAAAATAGGGGCAGCTAGGTGGCGCAGTGGATAGAGCAGAAGCCCTGAAGTCAGGAGGACCTGATTTGAAATCTGGTCTCAGAAGTGAACATTCCCTAGTTGTGTGACCCTGGGCAAGTCACTTAATCTCATTTGCCTCAGCAAAAAGCAAAACAAAAACAAAACAAAACAAAAAAGACTATTAAAAATAAAAAAAAAGATCAAACATATCTTTGCAACAAAAGTCAATAGATCAGAATGATGTCATGGATCAAGATTAAAAACAAGTCACTTCTGGGTTTGGGTAACAGCAAGTAAATTCAGAAAACCAATGCAAGTTTGAATACTTTTCTCAGTCACAGGATTTAGAGCATGCAAGGAGTCTTAGAGTTTATTAGTGTGATCCTCTCTCTTCTCATTTTATAGGTGAAGAAACAGTGGCCCAGAAAATTAGCTATTTGCTCAATCCCTTGTGAATCGATGAGCTGGAAGAGCCAATAGAGTAAAGGATTCTGGAATCAGAGGATCTGGATTCAAATTCCATTGCTGATGTTTAGTACCAAATGGCCTTTGTTTTCTCCTTTATAAAATTAGAGGTCCACACTAGATGAACTAACTTTTGATGTCTTTTCTAGCTCTAAGTCTATGATCTCATAATTCAGAGTTTAGTATTCTTTCCACTAAGCCATATTTTCTTATTTCAGATATTATTTTATCTATGGAAATCATACCAAAGAAAATGTATTACTATTTACTTTGCTGATGTATTCTAAGGACCATAGGACCTTTATCTTTGACTTGCAACTAAAATCACCTAAATGTATTGTCTTTCTCTATAGAATGTGAACTCTTTGAAAGCAGAGACTGCTTTACTTTTCTATTTTATCATTTTTATTTGGCACAGTACTTTCCACATGGCATGGGCTTAAAAATGTTTTTATCCACTGTTTTAAATTCAGATTACATGCTAAGTGAAAGAAAGCCATTTGAAGAATTTAGACCTCAAAGAAGTATCTACCATATTCCGACATCTTATTAATGCTTATTTGTCCTGTGAAGGATAGAACATTTATTAAAATGAAGTAATATATTAAGGTAAAAGCATGTTCTCAACTTGAAAATTAACTATAACATCAAAACATCAAGAAGGGCATTTTAGTACCATATTCATTAAATAGTGCATCAAGTGGATAGTATACATCCCAGTTGTTTTGATAATTTTTTTTTTTTTTTGCTTTAGGATAGAAGTTTTTAACCTTTTTGTGTCTTGGACTCTTTTGGCAATTTTGTGAATGAAACCTATGGATCTCTTGTCAGAATAATGATTTTAAGTGTATAAAATAAAATGCATAGGATCGCAAAGGAAATCTATTATATTGATTTTATATAAACATGGATGTTATTTTTTTCTATGTAAAGAAATAAATGTTACTTTTTCCCCATTTAAATTCACAGATCTCCTGAAAACTTTCCATGAATCCCTTTGATTTACTGGGAAGTATGGGATTAAAAAAAACCCAACAACAAAAAAATCCCCCCAAAAAACCTATCACCAAAAACTCGAAAGTATAAGTTCATGTAGCTCTGCTTTTGACTTACTATCTCTAAGCAGTTGCTTTACAGAGTTCTAATGGATGATAAATTTGAAGTTAGATCTCTGGGATTATGCTTTTGGAGAAGCCAAGAATCCCTTTTCCCTTTTGAAAACCGAGGGTGATACCTCACTCCAAACAGAAGTAGTAGCAATCCAGTGAAGTTTCAGAAGAAAAGAGCGAGGAAGCAGGCACACTGCTTTATCCTGCACTGGATTGCTACTACTTCTGTTTGGAGTGAGATATCAAACAGCATGGCAAGAGCTGAGAATGGCAGTTGGTGACATAAAGTCACCATTTCCAAGCTTCCTTCTTTTAAAGGAAAAAGATAAATGAGATTTGTACATAACTTACTTTGCACAGAGGAAAAGCACTTAAAGATACAAAAATATTTATGGTAGCAACTTTGTTATAGCAAAGAACTGGAATCAAAATAGTTGCCCTTGAAATGAAGAATGACTGAGCAAAATCAAAAGTACTAAGAGTGTTATTGAGACTTAAGAAAAGCCCAATAGGATGGGTTCAGAGAATCTTGAGAAGATTGGGATGAACTGATACAGAGTGAAATAAGCAAACCCAGGAGAGCAATTTGTATGACAATAAGGGATAACAACTTTGAAAGACCAGAAATCTGATCAAAGCAGTGACAAACCATGATTTTAAAAGACTGATGATGAGGTATGTCTCCTGTTTGTTGTCAGAAGACTAGAGATAGAAAATAACATATATTTTTGTGTTAATTGGTTTGGTTTGAATTTTTACATTTCTTATAAAAAGGCCTACTATTTGGAAGAAGATAAATTAGTGGATAGTAATAGAGAGGCAAAAGGTAAAAAAAATCAGAAAAGTTCACTTAAAACATATAAGTAAAATTTTGGCATATGAATATAAAACATATGAAAGAAAGTGGATGAGGGGAAAAATCATTATGTAGAATAGACTCTAGGAAGCATCACTCAGGAATGTAGGGCAGCTCATCAGAGCACAGCTACTGCTTCTCCCATCAAAGTTTTAGGGATAATCCTAAAGTAATGGTGCTTTTTTAATTCTGTAACTCACAAGTTCCCATCTGGTATGCTTCTCCAATATCCATTGACAGCTAATATTTCTAATATCATTTAATTAATTAACTTTTTTTTAAGGAAAAGGATATTTACTAAGATGTTATACTTAAGTATAACATTTTAAACTGGGATCCTACTCTCTACTTTCCACATCTCTGTCCCTGGAAAGTATGGACTCAAACAAAGTTATTGTACAAAATATTTTTCTCTCCCCAATGAAAAAGTCCTTTTTCATCCTTTTTTCTTTTTGTTTAAGGAGTCCCACTAAATTGCTTCTGGAGGTAACATAGATATGTTGCTTGCTTGTAGGACATGGTATCTTGACCACTAGATAGATTATTATTGTGCTGGATCAAGCAGGTTGTTTCTCCTGGTTGCATCCTCATATGACTTGGCTGATGGCTTTGGAGGAGAAAATAAGGCTGGTGACTTTGTACCTCCTACTGTCAAATCCAATTCACTTGCATGTCATGGCCTCACTTCCCTGAAGTCATGGTCTTCTTTAAGAATGAATAATAAGGGGCCACTAGATGCCACAGTGGATAGAGCACCAGCTCTGAAGTCAGGAGGACCTGAGTTCAAATCTAGTCTCAGACACTAACCACTTCTAGCTGTGTGACTCTGGGCAAGTCACTTAACCCCAACTGCCTCAGCCAAAAAAAAAAAAAAAAAGAACAAATATCTTCACCACTACCACCAGCTGCAGCTACCAGCAGATGCTGGTATTAATTCCTGTTTCTGGACCTTTGATTGCTCTTCAAGTCTTTAGAAGCTCACAAGATTATAATGTAGCCTAGAAGTGTTAATCTTATATCCCTGACATCAGAATCAGGATAAAATGTATTTGGGAGATGTTTTACAGAATAAATAAAATGAAATACAGTATAGATAATGTTAATTTACTGTTTTCTAAATAAATATGTGACAAATGGGCTGTTTCCACTTATACTCTCTCTGACACCACTGATCTATTTTATTTTATCTCTGCTGCTCACTCACCTAAATCAGGAAGGAATAAATATAACAGAAAGAGAGGAAAGAGAGGCACCCAGTAATTATGAATATATGGTAGTCAGATACTACTATGATCTTACCGTTAAACCTGGAAACCCACAGAATTTCTTTTTCTTCCTAACTCAAAAAGCCAATAATGAATAATTTCATGGTTGTATCTACAATCAGTTCCGACTATACAAGTATAAAATTTTCCAATAAAGTACAGTAAGTCTACAGGAAATAAAAATTACTTGAAACAGGAAAGGAAAGGGTCTTTCTACACATTTATGATAGCAGGCTCATGAGTCCTCCATGTAGATATCATCCATGCTTTAAGAGCTGGACTCTTTCTTATGTTTGTATACAAATACCATTCTACCCTTTCCCCTAACTTGCTCCCTTTCTTGTACTCCCCTCAATTTCTGTCCCCCCATACTTCCACTATGTCTCACAGCAGATCTACCTGCTTCTTTCCTTGTGCTCCTCAAAATACTGGCTTCATAGTTAATAAGCTTCTTTTCATTTTAAACCATTTGTTTTTTTCATTATTTTTAATCTCTGGCATTCATTGAGACCTAGCTCCTTTCTGATGACCCTGCATCCCTGTCCATCCTTTCCAGTATTAGTATATTTTCATTCATATCATCCTCCCTACACCCCTTTACTCAAGGGAAGTTGGAATATTCCTTATTCCCTATTGCCACATTCAAACTCTCAACCATCACCAATAAGTATGCTCTCTCTTTTTGAGATGTATTCAATCTGTATTTATCATGCAATCTACATTCTAATAGATATCACAGTTTATCATATATTTATAGCAGCTTCCACTTTTTTTTGGTAAAAGTAGAATTTTAGAAAAAGACACAGTTAATGCAACTTTGGGTCTACTATACTAAACTTACTATATGCTTTTATGTGGATCATGTTGAGTCTGGACTCCTAATTCCAACTCTGCCAGTCACTGTCAAGTTCAGTCCTCAGAACTCAGGAACTAAATCTCCCTAAGGTTCAGGGGCTGGGGAATTCCAGGCCTATATTACTCATGAACTCTCACTGATGTTTTCTCTAATTTGTAACAACTAGTATCTGTTGGTCAGCAGACAATTAGGTGTTTTTTTTTAAAAGGGCATTTACTAAGGCAATATCTTAAGAATAGTTGGTACAAAATAATTCACCAAATTCTGTGACAGTCTCTTACCAGGACATAGAGTCCAATGGGAAAGAAACTCTTGCATAGAGATGATGTGGCAAAATGAGGTCAGGATAACTTATGGCTTTAGGAAGCTCTTCAGTAGCATTCCTCAAGTGATTCCCCTTAGATTTGGTGTACCTTTTATTTATTAGTTTTTATTTATCTATTTCTGTGTATATATCTATGTATCCATCTATCCATCCATCCATCCATCCATCCATCCATCCATCCATCCATCTACCCATCCATCTGTTCATCTATCCATCTATCTATGTATCTGTGTATGTATATATGTATGTATCTATTCTGAATCCTTCATAGAGCTTTGAATTTGCATATGGCTTGTTTTTGGTTCTCAAAGTTCCTTTTCTAGTCAAAAGGGGTAGAGGAAACTGAGACACAGACCAAGACTTGGAGTGCTGTTCTTCTCTTGCTTTCTACATTCTAGTCCTTTTTAGGGATTTAGCTAGATTGTTGTTTCCTTTCTGATTGCTCAATCTCTCAGACCTAAACTGACTTGGTATTTTATAGATGACTCACAGCTTGTAAGGGCAAGTAGATGGTACAGTGGATAGACCATCTTGCTTGGAGTCAGAAAAGCTTGAGTTCAAATTTAGCATTAGACACTAACTGTGTGACTCTGGGATAGTCACATAATGCTATTTGCCTGATTTGATTCATGTGGAGAAGGAAATGGCAAACCACTTTAGTATCTTTGCCAAGAAAACCCTAAATGGGGTCATGAAGTGTTGAACATGACTGAATAACCACAAAAATTGTGTTGACCAGAGTTCTTAAGGTTTTAAAAGCTATTTATTTTCATCTTATTGTTATTGCATTAATTATTTTCTTGGTTCTGCTCACTTCATTTTGCATTAGTTCATATGTATCTTTCCAGTTTTCTCTGAAACTATTCCTTTTGTCATTTCTTATGATGCAATAATATTCTGTTATATTCATTTACCATAATTTGTCCAGCCATTTCACAGTTAATGGGCATTCCCTTACTTGCTAATACTTTGCCAGCACAAAATAAATTACTGTGATTTTTTTTGTATATATGAGTATTTTTCCTTTTTTCTTTGATCTTTTTGGCGAATAGGTCTAATATCACTGGGCCATAGTCTATACACAGTTTACTAACTTTGGGAGCATAGTTTTAATTTCATCTTCATAATGCCTGGACAAATACATAGTTCCAGTGAATATGCATTTATTTACCTGCTTCCCTGAACCCCTCCAGCTTTTATCATTTTTCATTTTTATTAATTTTGCCAGACTTATAGGGTAGAACTTCAGAACTGCTTTTATTTTGCATTTCTCTAATTATTAGTGCTTTGAAATATTTCTCATATATTTATTGATAGCTTGGATTTCTTCCTTGGAAAACTTCCTGTGCATATCTTTTGACTATTTATCATCTAGGGAATTTACACAGGGGTTGATTTCATTGATTTACTCACATATGTAAATAGTTTCAACCATCTATGTGATAGAAATTCAGAATCTCATGTATAATTATCTTTTTTCTGTACTTCACACATACAAATAATTATTGTAAAATTTATAATAATAAAAATAACAAAATACTTGAAAAATCTAAGAATCAAAATAAACAATTTAGAAACCAGATCTTTGAACTACTGTATCAAAAATATTAATAGAAAAGTAAAATCATATTTGATCATCTTTGTCAAATATTATTAGTGATAATTAAATTATTTTTTAAAAAATAGGCACACTTATTCCAACAATATAAATGGAAAGAGCAATAAAAGTCCCAAATCCTATGCAATTAAAATTATTCAACTTGACCTTAAAGAATGATTGACAATATCCACCTTTGTCCTTTCATTACTGAGGTGGTAGGAGGACCATTGACATGAATTATTGCCTATATTGTCAGACATGGTCAATACGTGAGTTCATTTTGATTAATTGATTTTTAAAAAGTCTTAGTTTTAAGTGAAGGCTTTCCAGTTATATTCAGAAGTGAATATGATATTTTAAAAAGAGTTAAGAAATAAATGTCCTGTTAGTTGGTAAGACCTGATATCCTGGATCTGGACACGTGCTCCTTTCTTTTTATCCTCTTTCTATGACCTATGAATAAAAGGTTCCACAAGGGAGGGAACTATTATTTTCTTTTTGTTTTGCTAAGTTTTTTTTTTATAGCTACAGAATGTAAAATACTGCTGTCTTATGAATATGGAGCTTCTTTGATGGAAAGAAAAGGTTTTATTGGTGGCTTGAGAATGGATCCATAGATTACTCATTTAAAAATAATTTTGAGCAATATCTGACCAGCAGAAGTTATAATCAGCTGATATGTTTTTTGCCGAATGATATAGCGTGGCAACCTGAGTAGTACCCCAAATTATATGCTGGAAAACTTTTTTGAGATCATTTTGTTTCATAGTTTAAGTAGAATACTAACTGTAGACCACCAAGATAATAGATTCTCTCACTAGATAACTAATGCTATCTATATGTTTTCTACATATTTAAGTACATGAGTATATGAGTCCATATTGACTGTTGCAACACTGTAGTGACTCAAATGACTCATGGTGTATACAGAGGCTTTCAGGATATGTTTCAGTAGTTCAAAGACTGAGTAGAGGGGAAGTCCAGGGATGGCCTTTAAACTGCAATGGCCTCCTTAAATAAGTGGTGAATTTACCTTAAGTCAGTAACTCAAACAGCCTAGATGATGACCTGTATATATATATCATAAAAGGAATTCAGATTTTAAAAATTTTGTTTAAAATTTAGTTTAATTTAATTTTGGGGGATTTTTAATTTGTCAGGCTTGGACTAGATGCCCTCTGAAGTCACTTTCAACTCTTGAATTTTCTAATTTTGTGCTTTTACCTTAATATAACTTGAAGATAGAAAAGAACTGAATGTATCAGTTCAATTCAAATGAAAGAGTCAGAAGATACTAAGTAGCTGAAGATAAAGAAGGGGCAGAAATCTAAGGAATAAGCGTAATTTTTAGTAGATAAAAGACAATAGGATTGTGGGTGCATATGGAAGAAATAGAACTTAAGAAAAAAGATATATTTTGTCAACTATGGCATCCTTGAAATAGATTAGGGCTGAGATGTTAGCAGAAATAAAGAAGCACATGCAAAAGACTATTGAAGTTTAAGGGAGTAATGAAGTCATCCATAGTGAAGGCCAATGGGGTAGGAAATGGTGAAGGTGTGAGTCTTTTGCTTCCAACTGATAGTGATTGACTGAGACTTAGTGTGGAACAGTAGAAAAGAGAGTTGGACTTAGAGTCAGCTAACCTGGGTCTATTTCTGGCTAAGAAGCTTACTGCTTTTTTAGTGGCCTTAGCAAGATCACTTCATTACTCAGAGACTATTTCTTTATTTGCAAAATGGGGATAATAATACTTCAATATCCCATTTCACAGGATTATTATGAAGAAAGTATAAATATTTTCACACTGTGGAAATATGAATTGTGATGAAGATTGCATCATTTAATGAAATGTGATCTTTAGGTTCCAAACATCCAAAATGCTCCTCAGATCTTAAAGCCACACTATCTTTTACTTTACTGCCAATGTTCCAGTCCAGTCAGTCTTCTTCTTGTTCCTTGTATACAATGTTCTATTTCTTGTCTTTGCGCTTTTGTTCTGACTATTCCTCATTCCTGGAACAATGGCTTTTTCACCTCTGCCTGTAGAATCCTTGGCTTCTTTCAAAGCTTAGGTCAAGCACCACTTTCTCTGGGAATGTACTCACTTGCTAGGGCCTTCCCTGCTGGACATGAATTTTACTGTATTATGTATATATTTGGATTTACTTATCTGGATTCAAGTTTCTTTCATCAGAATGCAAGTACTTGTTTGTTTGTGTGACTCAGTGCCTAGCATATTTTTTTGGGACCTCACAGTTATTTAATGAATGCTTGTTGATTTGGGATAGTTAATACTTTGGGCTCTATCATTTCAGATAAGAATAGGTTTTAAGAGCTGAAAGCATTCCCCCCCCCCAAAAAAATTCCTGCTTCTAGTCTCTCAGAATGAAAATTGAACTTTGGGAGGAAGCATGATAAGGGAGAGATGGTTTATTAATCTAGTATTTCACATTAATCTCTTAATGAGCCTTGCCCTATGATTTACTCTCTATAGTTTCTCATGACCTATTTTTCCAAAGCAAATGATTGTTCTGTTTTCCTAGTTTCCTGTCAAGCTTGTCTTATTATAGTTTTACCCAACAATTACCATGGCTAGCCTAATTTAGGTGAACAAAACAAAACTCAGATGGATTTCCTTTTGATTTTTTTAATAAATGCTAATAGGTTCCCATAATTTAAAATCATGTCCCCATTTAGGTCATTGATTCATTAGTTGCCGTCATGCAGGTCACTTCCAATAGCTGCCCTCCATATTGTTGGAACTCTTTAAAAGTATAGGCCTTTGATTCCTATTTGGTGAAAGAAACAATAGCAACAAAACTCTAATCTGTGTTTTTCCCCTTCTTTTGTGCTTTGATGTGAACTTCTGAAAAAGTTGGAAAAAATATAGAAAGTAATGCTTTGTTATAGTATAATATAATGGAAAGAACCAGAATTCAAGATGGCTTGCTAGTTCATAACTAATTAATTACTAATTATCACTTACTAGTTATAAGGACAAATTATCTGACTTCTACATCTCTAAAATGGAAATTGTAAGATGTAAAATGGGATTATTGAGGGGATCAAATGAGATGATACATACCAGAATATTTAATAAATGAAAATTTAATAAAATTAAAATTAGTTATAAATCCTTTTCTCTTCAGCACTTCTTTCAGCAGAAAAAGTAGTCTATAAATTTATTTTCTCTTTTAAGTGTTTAGAAGAATGAAAGTACTGCAAATTATTAATACTACACATGAAGGAAGCATTGTTCTTGGGGAGCAATATCCTAATCCCTACCTTCATGCAAGTTAGACTAGGTATTGACCCCCATCTTGAGACTTATCTAACTCAAAGAAAATAAAGATTCATACTATTGACATTAATTCCTGAGTATGAAACTGTTAGTAAAAGCTCTAGAAACTTTCTGAGGTTTGGTTGGTGGAAAATGATGGACAACTCAGACAAGAGAACTCAGCTGAACCAGCTTGAAATGTCCTCAGTGTCTATTCTTGTTGAATGACCTACTATGGAGAATTAAATTTCTTCATGTTTACTATTGAACAATCTGAGGGTCTTATTTTGTTCCAATATTGAATTTAAAGGATGAAATCCTGACTCCATCCAGAACAATAGACATTATATTACAGGATTGTAAACTGATGAGGGATGGACAGTTTAGAGGAAAGTAAATTTGGACTGGTGTTCATACTTCTGCTAGTCTTCTGGTAATGTTTCTAGAGATGGTGACT
The DNA here is from genome assembly GCA_023553655.1 of Myrmecobius fasciatus. Lineage (NCBI taxonomy): Eukaryota > Metazoa > Chordata > Mammalia > Dasyuromorphia > Myrmecobiidae > Myrmecobius > Myrmecobius fasciatus. The sequence continues at coordinate 81,524 of JAJPUD010005373.1, forward strand.
GATTATAGTGAAGTTCTCTTCACTTCTAAGATATTAGAGAGTAAACTGCCTGTGGCCATTCATTCCATCTGACTCTTCCTGATCTCAACAATGGTGGCGAACCAACTAGACAAAGTGACACTATACTTTCTGGAACAGGGACCTAAGAGGGAATAGTCAGTCTCCAGCTCTAGTGGTATCCATATTTCTCCTGCCATGCACAAAATGGTCATGGTAGCCCAGACCCAAGCCTGAGTGTGAGAGGGTGATCCTTGTCCAATATGAGAATATGGAGTCAGGCCTGACCCAGTTGGTCAGAGTCAGGCCTTAGTATTGACAGTGCAACTGGCTGCTATAATCTGTCTCAACAAAAGGACTTAATGTTGGACTTGCAGGGTAGTCAGGACTCATCAAAGCTAGGATAACAGAGCTCAGGTCTCTGCAATATTCTGTCCCTGAATAGCACAACTACAGGAATTGAGACTGGCAGAGTAGGTAGTAGTCACAGACCCTGGCTTAGTGGCAGCAAAAATTAGGGTAGCTCCCAGTGGCAGTGATAGCTCAGAGGCAGAAAGAATAGACGGTATATGCAGTGGCAAAAGGCAGGCTCACTGTAGCCCATTTATTACTATAATGTAAAACTGATTGGCCCTCTAAATTGCTCTCAGAAAAATATCTAGTGATCATGGTGCCCAGTGAGGGCTTGGAGGAAAAAGGGTGTTGGGAAGAGGTTTGTTTTCTAGAAACAAGGGAGAAGTAAAAGCCCCCACAGAAGATGGGCATCCTCATAGAGGTTTCTCATGGGGAAAAGATTTTATTCCCTTTTCCCTGAAGTTTCCTCTGAGGTTGTCAGGGAGGAGGAGTTCCTGGATGCTGGGCCAAGGAATACTAAGTGGATGGTGGTACAAGGCAGTTCTCCCTGGCCTGTGTTGAGTATTGATGACTACACAAATGTCATCACCTTTACTGTGGCCTTGATATTCCTGGATTATTCTGGTTTATGGTCATATTTTAAAAACTGAGAGACTCTGTTATGAACTCTGAAGATTTTGCATCACCAAGCATAGGGACTGATTGTCTAGATGCAGGTCTTAGTCCTTTCTGGGACACTCTCAGCTTCAGTCATTTCTTCATGGAGATGCTACTTTTGTTGATTTTATTTTTGCTATGTTTCTGTTTTCATTTTTCTACCTTATTTAATAATGATAGCAGTAGCTAGAGTTTATGTAACACTTTAAAGTTTGAAAAATACTTTCCATATATTCTTATGTGATTTCCACAATAACCCAGTGAGGTAAATGCTATTTTCATTCTTATTTTACAAATAAGGACATTGGTACTTACCAGTTAAAGATTAAGTAACTCTCTCAAAAATGAAGGAAGGAAATAAGCATTTATTAATCACTTTCTATTTGTCATGAATTGCATACTAAGCACCTTACAAATATCCATTTAGTTCTCACAGTGACTCTCTAAGGTAGGTGCCATTATTATTACCATTTTACAGTTGAGGGAACTGAGGTAGACAGAAGTTAAATGATTTGCTTAGGGTCATGCAGCTAGAAAGTATTTGAAAATGGATTTAAATTCAGATCGTGGTCCCTATGCCCAGCGCTCTATTCATTATATCATGCAGTTGTCTACTTTTCAACATCTTTTCTGGATTTCACCCACATTATCTGTGAGTATACCCTAAGCCTCTTTTCCTGATCTTCTTACATTCTCATGGCCTCATACACACTTGATGTTCTCATACACACTCATAATGTTCCCTGTCTCAATCTTTATTTCAACCATAATTCTATGTAGAAGACATCCAAGATCAATGAATTTACCTCTAGGCTCTTTCCTGAACTCTATTATCAACTGTCTGTTGGACATTTCCAATTAAGTATATTTTACAGACCACTCAAACTCAGCTTGTCCAAAAAAAGATCTTGTTATCTTTTCTCCCTAGTATGTCCCTCTTTTTAACTTCCCAACTATTTTCAAGGGTACCATTATTCTTGCTGCCACCTAGATTTGCAATCTCAGTATCATTCTCAACACTTTACCCTTATCCCACACTTCCACTCACTTGTCACTTTTTGTCCTTTTTATCCCTAAAATAGAAACATATAAACTCTTCTCCCCACTCACAGAACTGAAACTCTAGTTGAAGTCCTCATCAACCTCTTACCTAGATTATTGCAATTCCTGCCAAATAGGTTTTGCTGTTGAGTCTCTCATTCCAGTTCATTTCCCTAGAAGTCATAAAGAGTGTGTCTTATCATTGTCACCCCTCTTCATACTCCAGAGACTTCCTTTTACCTTTTGGATCAAATCTAAACTTATCTAGAGTTTTATAAAATTCTTTCAAAGTTTGGTTGGTCCTACCTTTCCATCCTTTATTTTCAAATTATACCGATCTATTACTTCTGTGGTTTCTTGCTTCTCCTCAAACATGAAACCCCATTTTCATGTTTTGGCACTAGCTATTTCTCCATGCCTGGATTGCTCTCTCTCCTCACCTCTATGTCATAGAATTCTTTCTTTCCTCTAAGACTTGGCTTAAGTACTTCTACATAACATCTTTCCTAGACCCTCTAGTATCTTCTTTTTAAAGGCTATTTCATATCTGCTTTGTATGTGTTTTGTATTTACTCATATATATGCATTTTGCCTGACTCTCATTAAAAATCCCTATTACAGTGTTAATTCATATTAAGGCTGAAGTCCAATAAAATGTCTACAAAGCTTTTATTTTTGACTGCTGTCTAGTTATATTTCCCTATCTTTTGAAACTGATTTCTTAAAAAATTGAATTATAACTTCACATTTATCTTTATTCCATTTCATATTAGTTTCAAATCAGCTTTCTAGCCTGTATAACTCTTCTTGGATCCTGACTGCCATCCAAAATGTTAGTTATCCCTCCCAGCTTTGTGTCATCTGCAAATTTGATGTTATTACTTCATATATTATAAATAAAAATGTTAATTATCACAGGATCAAGGAAAGTCAATCTTTGCCAAATCTCTTAAATTATACCAAAGTAAGTTCATCTTCATGTGACACTTTCCCTGACTGTCTACTTCTGCCAGGCACATTGCTGAGGAATGCCCCATTTACTGACCTGCCTCTGGAGGCTGTGTTGTGTCCTTTTTGAAAGAAGCTATTCACCACAGAGCTGGATGGAACAAAATAAGTGGTCCAGTGAATTTTAAAGGCCAATAATGTTGCTTAGTAGCTGAGAATCAAACCAAGCCATGCAGTTAGAATGCATCATAAAGGGAGACTGTGAGCATTATTCTCCAGATATTATTTAGATAAATTACCTTCGGTGGAGACAGGCGCACGCTTGCCTGGGAACCAGGAGACAGAATGGAATGAGTTCTTAAGATCCAGCCCTGGATTCTATGATTGTGTGAAATCACAACATAGCTAGTAAGATTAATAATATGATTCATTACCTGAAAACTATGTCTCTAGAACTTTTTATACATCACAGTTGCTTAGTTTTCCAGTCCCACACCTATATCTCCCAAGTTCTAAGGATTAATGGTAAAACAATATTTTGTGTGATGTAAAAGGCAAGAAATTCAGAGGTATCTGATGTCAATAAAATACTATCTAGTAGATTATACCTAATGTCTCTAAGGACTGTTTGTACTTTAAGTTGCCTTTCATAACATGCTATAAACATCAATCTAGAGAAATGGACTTTTCTAGTCTTCTTGTGTTTACTTTGTGAGTTTGAGTTTTCTTGGGTCATTATCAGTTGCCTCATGGGAGGTGCTTCTTATAATTCTAGAGTAACAGATGGACATAAGCTGAATGAGTCTTAACCTGAAAGGACTGAGGGATTATATCCCAGACCTTGGGAGCTATTTAGATAGGACAGATATGAAATGAATGTGAAATACCTATCTAACATTATAAGAAAATTATCTTTACCCCTCAAGAGAGTATAGTGAGAGAAAGAGGGAATGGGTGAGGAAAGGGAACAAGCATTTCTATTTTGCCTCCTTTTTTTTTTACTTTATTTTGCCTCCTTTCCCCCTTTTTTCAGTATGATAGCCCTTCCACCTCTAATTTCTTTTCCATTATCATCAAAGTAAAATCGAATTATACCCTCATTCTTTAAGGATACCCATAGTAGAAATATAGTTCTCAAGAGTTCTTTCCTTTTTACCTTTCTATGATTCTCTTGAGTTCTGTATTTGGAGATCAAATTTTTTTTTGTTCAGATCTGGTCTTTTCATTAGAAATAGGTGAAATTCTCCTCTATCATTGAATGACCATCTTCTTCCCTGGAAGATAATGCTCATTCTAGCTGGATAACTTATTCTTGGCTATAATCCAAGTTCTTTTGCCTTTTGGAATATCTGATTCCAGGCCCTTCGATCCTTTAATGTGGAAGCTGACAGGTCTTGTGTAATTCTAATTACAGTTCCTCAGTATTTGAACTGTTTCTTTCTCGCTGCTTGCAATATTCTTTCCTTGGTGCGATAGTCCTAAAATTTGGCCACAATATTCCTTGGGGTTTTAATTTTGGGGTCTCTTTCAGAAGGTGATCGGTGAATTCTTTCAATGCCAATTTTGCCTTCTGATTCTAAAATATCAGGGCAATTTTTTTTCATGATTTCCTGGAAGATAGCATACAGGTTCTTTTTTTCATCATGGCTTTCAGGGAGTCCAATAATCCTTAGATTATCTCTCCTGGATCTGTTTTCCAAGTCAGTTGTTTTTCCTAGGAGATATTTCATATTTTCTTCTATTTTTTCATTTTTTTGTTTTTGTTTGACTGATTCTTGATGTCTTATTGAGTCATTTACTTCTATTTGTTCAATTTTAATTTTTAAAGTATTATTTCCTTCAGTTATCTTTTTAGCTCGTTTTGTAACTGGCCAATTGAATTTTTTGGTTCAATGCAATCTTTTTCCATTTTGCCAATTTTATTTTCCAGTGAATTGGTGATTTTTTCCAGTTCACCAATTTTATTTTTCAGTGAATTGTTCTCTTTTTCCAATTCACCAATTTTGTTTTTCAGTGAATTGTTGTCATTTTTCAATTCACCAATTTTGTTTTTCAGTGAATGGGTGATTTTTTCCAATTCACCAGTCTTTTTTTTCCAGTTTTTCACATCTCTGTTTCAGGGCATTATTTTCTTCTTGCACTGATTTCAATTTATTTCCCCATTCTTCTTCTAGCTCTCTTTTGAGATTCTTTATGCAATCTTCCAGGTAAGCCTTCTGGAAGGGAGACCAGCTCATGTCCATCTTTGTGACTTCCTCTGGGACTGTTTTCAGAACCTCAGGATCTAGGGACTGCCCTACTTTCTCTCTGTAGAAGCTGTATATGGTAAGAGCTCTCTTCTGCTTCTTGCTCATGTTTTTGAGCTATGGAACAAGCGCCAGACCGGTGACCATTTCAGTTTGCCCTGAGTTTGCCGAGTTGACTTCCGGTCTGAGGCTGGTCAGCTAGATCTGCACTAGGACCACGCTTTCAGCTGCTCTCAATCCATCCTTTACCAAAGGCAGATCTGCCAAAGCATCTGCCTGCAAGCAGAGCAAAGTGGCCCAGGCGTCTCCTAGGGGCTTCCTGGATGCCTAAAATCCTCCACTCTGTCCCAGCCCCGTCTTCTACCCTGGGAGCGCTGGCACTGGTGCGGTAAGTGGCTGATCCCTTGCCCATCCGAAACTGACCTTCTCCAGAGTTCTTTCAAAGTAAATTTTTGATAGAAGTGCGTTGTAGTCCAAGTGTTTGGTGGCACCCTCACTCCAGAACCAGTTCAGAGGCTCAATTTGTCTGGGTCTGAGGGAAGGTCTCAAGAGCTCACAGAATATGTTGTCTGTAGTTCACCATCTTGGCTCCGCCCCCCGGGAACAAGCATTTCTAAGTGCTTACTGTGTGCTAGACACTGTGCTAAGAACTTTAGAAACATTATTTCCTTTTATTCTCACCACCATCTTGTGAAGTTGGTGCTATTTTCTCATTATTATTGAGGAAACTGTGAAAGAATTAACTGCCTTGCCCAGGGTTACACAATAAGTAAATGTCTGAGACTGGATTCCAATTCAATTCTTCCTGATTCTAGGCCCAGAGACCTAACCGCTGTACCACTTAGTATAACAGGTATGTTGGGTTATTGTCATATATTTTAAGCATTTGTTAATACATATCTAGGATTCATTTGTATTTTAAATACAAATATATAGGAATATATGTATATATGTGCATACATTTCATATATATATATATATATATATATACATATATTCCTATATATTTGTACAAATTTGTATGCCCTCTAGTTGGTAGCTGTTTTGTACATTTAATACATTTTCTAAAAGAGACCTTATTAATCCCATTTAGGAGATCTCACATGTGATCCATATTTAAGATCTGTTCTATTCTGAGGTGATGTTGGTGTTGGTTGTTGGTGGTGTTGTTGGAGGTGGTGATGGTGGTGGAGGTGGTTTAAGAAAGGCCTTATTCTTCTCTTTGGGGCTCAGTTTACCCTATAATGAATCTGGGTTCCACTCTCCGATAGAATTCTGCTGTATTGGGAAGTATGTGGCTAATATACAACAATCAACTATAATAATGATTCATGGTTGCACAGTGTTTTACTGTTTGCAGAACACTTTCTTCAGAATAACTCAATGAGATAGGCAGTATAAATATTGTTATCCTCATTTTACTGATGAGGGAATTGTTGCATCTAGGTGGTACAGCAGGTAAAGCCTTGGGCCTAGAGTTTGGAAAAGTCAAATTCAAATTCAGTCTCAGAAACTATATAACCCCAGGTAAGCCACTGAATCTCTGCTCCAGTTTCCTTAACAATACATAGAATAATAACAGAACCTGCCTTGCAGAATGATCAAATGAGATAATATTTGAAAAGCCTTTAGCACAATATCTAGTCCATAGTAGGTGCTACATACTCATTCTTTTCTCTCTCCTGTGATCATGCTCTCCTTCTCCCTGAAGATATTCCAAGTAAAATGCTAATTGAGACATGTAGAGTTACATAGCTAGGAAGCCCTGGAGACAGTATTCAAACCCCAATGTCTCCTGCCTTCCAGTTCTGCTCTAAAATGAATCTATGTACAATTATCCCTTCCTGATATCATTGGTCCTCTTTGAGAATGAAAGACAAACAATGAATAATGAACAATAGCCTATCCAAAATTGGTCTGTTAATTAACCCTTGTAATTTCCTTCCAACCAGCGATAGGCCAACTCAAAACCCTCTCTTCTAAATCTTTTGTATGTCTTCATATGGCTTCATATCTCCTTAACACAGTGAAAAATACAAAATAGATGCTTGATGCATCCTGACTGATGAAAATGAGGTCTTTTTGTCTGGGGTCTAAATGAAATCAGGACAGGTTTATTAAAAAGCTGGCATCAGCCTCAAGATAATGAATATAATCTCCTTTATTCTTTTTGGGGGATTTTCATTGCCTTTTATTCTTCATTTCTGGGAATCTGTCATTAAAAGAGTTCTAATACATTTACTATAAGCAGGTATGTCTTCTTAGACTAAGAAGTATGAAAAATAATAAGGGGAGTTGAAATAGAAAAAGGAAGAGACTGTCTTTTGCCATCAGTGAGAGACAATATCCAGACATAGTAGGTGCTTAATCAATGTTTATTATCAAACTGTAGAAAAAACAGTGAAAAATATGAGTAGGATCAAAGCAAATTGAAGTATTAAAACATTTCAGACTTCTGAGTTGTGAAGTTTTTCATTGTGAATCTATTTCAATGTTTAACAACTCTTGTAGTTAGGAAATTTCTTCTAATATCTAACAAGGTTCTTGTAGTTTGCTGCTGACATTAATTTCTTCCTGTCCTGGTGTCAAAGGAGAGGGGAAATAGCTACTAATTAAGTTTCCTTTTGATTTTCTTTGAGACTTCAAGTGCTTTGATGGTTAACTCAGCAATATGTGTTCTTCCTTCAACTGTGCAAATTGTAACAAGCATGCCTCTTGCATCCTGTGGATTCTAGTCTATGCCCTCCCATAAATTGTCCTGCAGACGTTCATTCAATACACTGGGATCCTTCATCGAGATCTCTTTATGTTACATGGGACACTAATGGAATACAATGTCTGTGCTATCAGTTGCTATCAATCATGGTGACTTAATTACCTATTTTTCTAGTTGTGCATCTCTTTGAAGAAGGCTTTTAAATAGTTTTTGATGTGCAGTTTTTGTTGGCCATATGGCACATCCTAAATATACTTACTTGCTTTTTACTTTGCCCTTTGCATGACACTCTAATTTTTCTGAATTGTGAAACTGTATGATTTGTGTCTTATAATATTATCAAGAGGAAAATGAGCTTTAGAAAAAGGTGGATCTTTGTTTCAGAGAGGACTTGGAAGTCATTTAAAGCACTGTACTTTATAATTTCCCAAAAGTGTTACACCCTATTTTCTTCTGCTCATACAATTTTTGGGACAATTAATCATCCATCTCCAAAGTCTGATCAAGATAAATGTTTTGATGGACTAGCTTTATATGGGCTATCCATCCAGTGGAATGCCATGTCTGGATAGTAGGGGTGAACTGATTGATTTTGATTGATTGTCAATTTTTGATTGATTGATTTTTAATCTCATTTAATTATACTACCGGTGTTCTGGGGATTAAGGCAATTGTTTCAATGTCAACAACAATCTAGATCATCTGGAGGAATGTCTACAGAGGATCCTGCTTTCATTTGCATTCTGTGCAGGACATTCTCCATGATAATACCAAACACCTTGGCAAGTATACACCTCTGTGTTTTATTCCTTACTTGATATTTCTAGCCATAGAGTTGTTGGATAGTCATATCGGTGTTAGTGTATATTTAAGTAATCATATGCATCTAAGAGGGATGAGTTGTACCTTCACTCAACAGCCCAAACTTCTTCATTGAATTCGTCAGAGAGGTATGAACTAGGTGTGAGAAAGGTCTCAAGGACTCTACTGAATCAATTGAGAATTTTCCATATCTGGTGGAAATGTAGCTTTTGATTGATGGGATTCAACTGGAAATTGTTCTTACTTGATTAAGGTATTAGGATATAACATATAATCATTTACTTTAATTCAGGTTGTCAGCTTATATATGATTTTGATTTATCCATGAAAAGTACCTCATTGCATAAAAGCCTCTAAGATACCACTTTTAATTGATCAATTTTATACTCAACAAATCATAAGCCTGAAACATTAATTATCAATTGCATTGATGAAGTGTCCATTAGTATAGTAATACTAGGTGTTTCAGAGGGCATATAGATCCTTTTGCAGTCTAGAAGGGCAAACATGGATGCAGACATGAAGGAATACTAAGTAGTAATGAAACCTCTGAGGAATACTATCTCATCTTTGGGCCTCTCCCAAACTACCCTAGTTTCAAGGTAGTCTGCTGGGGCAGGAAGAAGACAAAGTACAATTTCTTATATCCCTCAAATCAAGGTGGTACCCTTTGACAAGATATTTATACTTGCTAGCTTTGTGGTGCCTCTCATTCTTTCTCTTTTGTTTCTTAGACTCTTTTGTTTCTATTATAGGATTCAAAAATGGAAGAAAACCTGGAGATCATTTAGCTCAATCCCTTCATTACAGAGGTGAAGAAACTAAAGTCTATTAAATAAGTGACTTGACTAAGGTCACACAGTTAGTATCAGGGATGGTATTCAAAGTCAGGTGTCCTGCTTTTGAATTCATAATTCTTTTTACACTAACATTAATTTTTCAGAATTTTGAAACAATTGTTATCATCAAAGACACAAAAGAATGAAAAAAATGCAGATAGAGTACTGGGCCTAAAGTTAGGAAAACCTGAGTTCAAATCCATTTTCCCATATTTACTTACTCTGTGACCCTGGCTAAGTGACATAACCTCAGTCTGTCTCAGTTTCCTCATCTATAAAGTTCCTCATATATCTCCCATTTTAACCTCACAATTATATTGTGAGGTTAAAATGAGATCATATTTGTAAAGTGCTTTGAAAATTTTAAGGGGCAGCTGGTAGCTCAGTGGATAGATGCTTGCCTTGGAGTCAAGAAGATCTGAGTTCAAATGTGGCCTCAGACACTTAATAACTGTGTGACTTTGGAAAATTCACTTAATCCTGTTTGCATCAGTTCCCTATCTTTAAAATGAATTGGAGAAGAACATGGCAAACCACTCCAGTATCTCTGCCAAGAAAAACCCAAAAGGGGTCACAAAAAGTTGAACATGACTGAGTAATATTGTAAACCTTAAGGTGTTATATAGGACATCCCCAAAGTATCAGTGCAATTTTAAAAGTTTAAAAGCATAAACCCTCATTGGCTATAATGTTACACTCCGGAGCAAAGCAGAACAAGACTAATCCCAAGAGAAGGGTCAAGGAAGAGAGGCAGAGAGATGAAGAAAGCAGAAGAAACAAGAAAAACCACCCATATTTTAAAAATCCATTTTGTCTTCATCATCATCGTCATAAAATCATCATCATCACTGTCAACACTAGCATGTATATAGGAAGTCCTTAAAGTCTTGAAGCATTTTTATGCTATGAAAGCTTATGGTATTATACCAGCTGTTCCCAAAGTCTGCAATAAGACCAAAATTAGATGCTTTTGAATCTTGTCCCAGAGCTCTTTTGACTATACAGTGCTGCCTTTCTGTGCCATAGCCTCTTTATCTTTAGGTTTCTTAAACTTTTTCCTCTTGTGGCCCCCTTTTGCCTGAGAAATTACCCTGGATATGTTGATAAAATAGGTATACAAATAAAACATTTACTGATAGTAAATCATAATTTCATGACCCCCACAATGTTATAAAAAGTGTGACTTACAGTTTAAGAAGCTTTGAATTCCATACAATGAAATAGTTGGACTAGACAATATTTAATATCCCTTCTAGGTCTATGAATATGTAAGTATATTTGAGTCCTTTCTGTAAAGGAAAAAGGAACTTTGGGAGAAGAGGTCAGTGTAGTTTATTTAAATTCTTTGTTAATTTGAATTTTATTTTAAGTCAATGTACCTTTGTTATTTGATGATGTCCAGTGTCCAATACTGACCAACTTAGGGGAGATTAAAAGGAAAAAAATAGGTCTCATGAATAGTGGTTTTGCATTGATAAGTAGCCCAAATAGTTCTGGGAAAGTGAATATAGCTACAGAGATTAACATTACACATTTATTAACAACATCAGCTAACTGCCACAATTCTTGACAACTAAGTGCTTACACTCATATATGAAAGAGTACTATGGTAGCAAAACATAAAGAAGGCATCAACATAGAGAAATGAGTCAGATTTGTAAAACATAAAAGACATTATCTAATTGATAAGTGATGAAAGATATAAAATTTTAAGAAGAAGAAATCAAAGTTATCAACAGAGATATGGACAAATATTCTAAATCATTATTGATTAGAAAAGGGCCATAAAACAACTTACTTATGTCAGGTTGGCAAACATGACAGATAAGGAAAATGATAAATGCTGGAGGTGATGTGGAAATAGGTACACAAATGTATTGTTAGTAGATTTATGAAGTAATCTAGCACATTCTGGAGAACAATTTGAAACAATGCTCAAAGGGCTTTAAAACTGTGCAAATCCTTTGACCTAGCAATATCATTACTAGACCCAGATAGATAAAAAAGAGAAAAGGACCTATGTGTACAAAAATATTTATAGCAGCTCTTTTGTGGTGGCAAAAAATTAGAACTTGAGAGAATTCCCATCAATTGAAGAATGACAGAACAAGTTGTGATATATGATTGGGATGTAATACTATTTTTCTATAAGAAATGATGAGGAATGGGGCAGCTAGGTGGCGCAGTGGATAGAGCACCAGCCCTGAAGTCAGGAGGACCTGGGTTCAAATCTGGTCTCAGACACTTAACATTCCCTAGCTGTGTGACCCTGGGCAAGTCACTTAACCTCAATTGCCTCAGCAAAAAGCAAAAAGCAAAAAAAAAAAGAAATGATGAGGAAGATGGTTTTGGAAAAATCTGTGAAGATACAATAATTAATGCAAAGTGAAAAGAACAGAATCAGGAGACCATTATTACTCATAACAGCAACATAGTAATAATGTCTATTAACTGTGAAAGACTTAACCATTTTTATCAAAACAATGATCCAAGACAATTAAAAGGAACTCCTGAAAAAAAATGTTACCTATATACACAGAGAGAAAACTAATGAACTCTGAGTGCAGATTGTAGCATACTTAAAAAGTTATTTTTCTTGCATTTTTAATGTAGATACCATG